>VYXH01004500.1:74317-98974 GCA_013397275.1 Burhinus bistriatus | reverse complement strand
GGTGAATGATGTATGGGGTAAGTCAGAGTTTTTTTTTTTTTTTTTTTTTTTAGATCTTAATTTTTTGTACTTTTCCTCCTGTTCTCCTTTGGAACAACAATACTCCCCCGCTGTTCATTTGTATGTTCACAGGACCGCTCACCTGAGAACAGAAATTCAGTTTAAGCAGCAGAGGATGCTGGGGTGAAACCCCCTGCTTTGTCTCAGCATCCAGTGTGCTCAGCTCTGTTTCAGGAAAGAAGCTGCACCATCTTCAGATGTTTCTTATTTGCTTTGAAAACTTATCTGCACCTCTAGCGCACAAGCTTTAATAGTGAGCTGTTTAAGTCAGTGAGTAGTTTAAAGGACAGAGTTATTGCAGCTGTCATAAGAAAGCGGGTATTGAGTTTCTCATCTGGAAACAAAAGCACAGGCTGGTCCACCTGTTCCGCAGGGGAATGCTCTGCTCATGTAAATGGTATGTAGGAAAAAAAGGCACTGTGTGGCTAATCGCTCTCAGACCAAGAAAAATCAGAAATAAGGAATGTTTTTTTAGTCATAGGTAATGGATGGAATATTTAGTTGATATTCAAAGCGACAAATACAGTCCAAGTAGAAACATGGTTGGATGTTTTCATCTGTTACAAAAAGACCATACTGCTGCATCAAGATGACTGATAATTTGGTATTAATATGAGTTTGGTGTTTTCTTTTCTTTGCCTTCTGTTCTTTGGTTGGTTGGTTTTTTGAGACTTGGACTGTGTTTCCACCCTTTTCCACGTCGGTCACCTCTGCTAAAGGTTTATCTCCTATGATTTTTTAATTTTTTTTGTCCCCCACACCAAGAAAGTAAATATACAAGCCTATGAAGTTAAAGCACATTTTAGGACAGAAGTTATGAGAGCTGACTGCGAGGTGTGGACCTGATGCTCTTGCAGCAAGTGAGGAGAGAAAGGTGCACAGCCTCTGCCAGGGGGCCGGGGTCTCTCCTGGCCTGTGGCCTGGGGGCTGGAGGAGCCGGCAGGACCCACCCCACTGTGGGGACAGGTGGCCACAGGCCTTGGTACAAGCTGGGGTGGCGAAATAGGGTGAGGCTGCGGTGGGTATCTCACCCTGATAAAGCTCCCCAGCATCTTCTCTGGAGCACTAACTGCTTTCCTGAGGCGGGTGTGAGTGGTTTCCATGTTTTTTGGTTTTTTTCCCCCTAGAGTGCGATTCTGAAATGATCCTGTCCTGTTGGCGTGACCTCCATGGGATCCAGATCCCTAGCAGTGACAGCTGGCCGTTTCCTCCACTCCCTTATCTTGCCTCTCTTAGGCCATTCCCCCACCTTCGTTCTCCTGCTTGCTGGCTGCTCAGGTGCTGCCTTTGCTGCCAATATGCTGTGTTATCCTACTGTGCCTCCACCCTGCCCTCTCGAGAGGAGTTTATTTTTTAGGGTTATTTAGCCCTGCCACGCTGCTAATAACTGGTCAGGATGGAAATTTTCAGAAGGGATAGCAGAGGGGTGGGAGAGTCCTGACACGCTGCTTCTCTGTGCCTTTGCTCTGGCAGCAGGAGCTGGTGTGCCTCCTCACGTGCTGTTACGTGGTGCCAGGGTAGGCGCTCATTTTGACTGCCGTTTATGGAAGCAAATACACTAAAATTAAAATCCCAGTGGATTTTAGTTCTGTGACACTCTGTATTGCAGTTGAAAAAGTGATTAAAGTAATTCCCAAGAAGCAATTATTGCAAATAAAATAGTTTTCAAAATCTGTAAAATAATGTCAAAGTTCCAGTTGGTAAATTATGTTTTTTTTTTTTTTGCAGTATGCAATCACTAATTCTGACCATTTGGCTTTTAGGTCCTACCTCGCATACCAGTAGCTGGCTCTTGGAAGCAGTGATGTTTTAGGCACTCTCTTTAGAATTGCACCAATTCAGTACGCATCTCTGCAATGCAGTTTTTCCACATTCTTCGTAGGACCCAGAAAAGCCTGTGGAAATCATGGATTGATCCATATAGACCTATAGTTTTTCAGTCAGTACAATGATACACTGAATCCGATTTAAAAACACTATTAAAATTGAAATTCTACGCTTCCAAATTTTAATTTTAAGCTTTCCAGCAACCACGATGCATTTTTAAAATTGTGAAAATACTATTTTTTTAAAAAGGCATGGTGAGGCATTTATGAAAATATTGCTAGACTTCCTAAATTACAAAGTGCAGACATCTGAAGTATGAAATGACTCCACCTGCCTCATTGCTCTTACTAACCAGTCAAAATAATAATTAAAAGTATTTGCTCTTGGCAAGAATTTGCATTGCATTAACTTTTCCCACTCCTCCTCAGAATGAACATTAAAGGCAAGGCCCGAAGCTTGTGCTTTCACTGACTAAATTAGGCTAAATATTTTGTAAAACAGAACCATTTCGTGAGCAGGCTTTATGTGAAGTGTCACTATTTATATCCTCAAATGCTCCCGTTCTGCTCTTTTTTGCCCTCTTTTCTCTCACTGCTGTTTTTCTGAAGTTACCTGCCCTCAGCCCACCTTTGAGGAAGGAGCAGCAGCTCCATAGCTGCCTCCCCAGATGAGCCCTTATCTATAGAAGCAGTGATGATGAGCCACCACTACCTTCTCGGGGCAGCATCCAGTAATGTTGAAGAGCTCAGAGCATCCAAGAGACTTCACAATGTTTCGGTTTGTTTCCCCTTTTCTGGCCAGGTTTAATAAACGTTTCAGGATAGATGGATTCCCTTGCTGCTTACAGCAGCTAGACCTCCCAAGCTGCGTGCTGAAAGCATCTGAAACCGTCAGCCAGGTTCACGTGATATTCTGCATTTCTGTCGGGTCTGGGAATGCAGAGTTGATGTGTTTTGGTACAACTCTTGCAGCCAGTTGCAGCTTGGCAAGTCCTCTCCGAGCCTGTACCCTCAAGCCTCCAGGGCAAAGCCAAGGGAGGGGGACATTTCCCCCTTGTCCTCGATCTCCAAGGCAGACAGTTCCCAGATGTGCTTTTCCAGATGACTCAGCTGAAAGCAAAAGCCCCTTCCTTAAAACCATGGTGGGGAATAAGACATGAATTAAGGCACTGGACTCGGAGTTTGAGTATGCCATTTTCACATTGCCCATGGCCAGATGGGTCTGTACCTTATGGCACGAGGAGGAGGGCAGACTATGGGCACACAACCATGCAGCTTATGGAGACCGAACAGTTCTCAGGGAGAGCAGTTTCTGATGGTCTTTCCTCTCGCCCCAGCTGCATCACCTGTGAGTGTTAGCACAGTGAACAGGACTGGAGTAGTGGTCCTGTTTTGGGAGGGACCAAGTTTCCTGCTTCCCCGGAGGCCTGGAAATAGGACCTGCTCCCACAGAAGCTTCCTTCCCATGTGAATCACAGCGAGCATTGCTCCATGGAAAACACCAGTGACCATCAGGGCAGGTGGTCCAGCATCTTCTCCCAGCCACCAAGGCACACTGCTCGGCAGGGAAGCCCTTGTCACATTAATAAAAGTGTGTGAGCTTTGTCCCACTGGCCCATTTTTCTCCCTTGTGAACGGGGTTGTTTGGCTACAAGGTGGCATTTGAGTTTTCCAGAGTGTTTGTTGCTTTGTAGGTGGGTCGTAGTGGTTCTGCGCTGCTGGCCTGGGAGCAGCTGGGGAGCCAGGCCTCCTTGCTGCCTCCATCCCTGCAGCTGCAACCTTCACCCCCAAGTTCCCTGACGGGAACTTGGGTCAGTTTCTCTTGTAGTTAAGCAGCTGATAATAATTGCCAATTAGCTACAGGGCTTCTGCTACGAGGCCGCAGTACTGTCAGGCTCTGGATATCCAGACTAACCGTGGAGTAAGATAGAACAGCACTGTCAGTAAAATAAAAAGTTTAAGTCTGATCAAATGACTGTTGTTTTGGTTTTTTTTCCCCCCATTTGTTTGTTTTTTAAAATCATATTGAGTCTTGAAAAGTGGAGTTAAGATATGGGAGAAGGTTGTGAAATCAGAGAGTCTGGCTCATGGATAATTAAGAACTGACTGTACTTCTTAAGCTGAAGTTTAAAAAAACAGTTCTTGGCAGCAATATAGGTGAACAGCTATTTTATTATTTAAAGATTTTGTTTGGTTCAACCACGTGCAGGGTAGAGGCTTTCCGTGACGCAGCATCTGCTATGGAACAAGAGAAAGAAATCCTGCTAGAAATGATCCACAATATACAGAACAGCCAGGATATGAGGCACATCAGTGAAGGTGAGAAGCTGCTTTGCCGCACCCTCCCAGCTGACCCAAAGTCAAAACAGCCCGTGCCTTAGGGAGCAGCTCCATTTGAGTGCTTGCTGCTGGTGAAAGGTATGGGCATTGGAGCCAGCTAAGGTTACTGCAGGGCCATCCGTTACTCTGGGATCCCCTTTTTCTTGACTGTGTAAATTCACATACTCTTCAGCTGGATGGTCTATGGTGAATGTCGCTACTGTGTTATGTGAAAGGCCATACTTAGTTCATGGATTTATTTTCAAAATCTGGGTTAATATAGCTCAGCTGAGGGAGAGAAGTTGATGATAATGATGATGATTAAACATAGTTGATTTTAATGGCACAGGCATGAGTGCTACAAAGTGTACAGCCTGCAAAAACCTGATGATTAAGATCATTGTCATGGTTGTGTGATATACGGCTTTAAATATATTCCCCGAATCTGTATGTTTTGTATTAGGAGTTTTAAATTGCTGGTTTATTGGCTCTTCAAGAGCTTACATGTCAAATATGTTGTGTCCATATTTTAGGAAAAGGCTTGTTTTCAGAAAAAGGAAAACCATTTTTTTTCATGGCCTCTAATTGCATCTGGTAGTCAGAAACCAGTTTTCTCTTCACGGCCTTCTAGGGTACTCTCTAAATCCCTCTCACAGTGGCACAGAACGTCCTTAATGTGCCTGTTCTGTTAATGAATAACGTTTCCTGATAATAGTGTATGCTTTGCTTTAATGTGACACAGCAGGCATTGTGTCAGCAGCGGAAAAGCATTGCTTACATTTTTAGTAGAGCTTAATCCATCATTTCAAATCAGAAGACACTAGCTTCTGTGAAATAAGTAGGACTTAGTCAAACACAAAAACTCATTTCTCGTCCTTGGAAATCTTGTTGATTGTCACTTACTTAAAAAAAACAACCTTGTTTATTGCAAAGTTGTAGCAGTTTGATTGTTTTGATGATGTTATTTGCACAGGAAAGTATTCACCTGTAACCTAGAATACTTTCTTGTTTTCGATTTAGGTGAGAGAGAAGAACTCAATTTGACTGCAAATCGTCTGATGGGCCGAACCCTCACTGTGGAGGTGTCTGTCGAAACCATCCGTAACGCCCAGCAGCAGGAATCCCTACTGCATGCCACCAAGATGATCGATGAAATTGTCAATAAACTTCTAGATGATTTGGAAGATGCCAAAATCCGCCTAATGTCGCTTTACGGTGCGTGCACATCTGACGTGCCAGCAGGACCCATCGATCAGAAATTTCAGTCTGTGGTAATCGGATGTGCCATTGAGGATCAGAAGAAAATCAAAAGGCGGCTAGAGACTCTGCTCAGAAACTTAGAAAATTCTGAAAAGTCAATCACGTTGTTGGAGCATCAGAAATCATCTGTTCGACAGTCTTGCAACAGCAAACAGGATTAAACTACCCTCCTGGCTACTTCTGGCAAATCGCAGGATGAGAAAACCTCCATAAAAAGCACACAGAAGCTAACAAAAAAATTCTCCGTACAAGCACACATGTATATACGCATGCACACGCACCAAAGTATCTTTGATTGCGAGGTGCGAGCATTTAGTGGGTTTTGGTAGCACTGGCATTTTCTTTTGGTAATCATGAATGCTATCAGGCGTTCTCCTGTAGAGTGGATACTGCTCTATTGCAAATTGTAATTGTGCTTCTGCTGAACTGAACTGTCAGAAACCATCAAAATCTAGCCTTTCCTCCATTCTCCTGGGTTTTGTTTGTTGTTTTTCTTTTTTAAACTGAAGTTGTTTTGTCTTGTAGCAAGATTTCAGCTTTTCCCTGCTGTATAGGTAGTGTCTGAACCAGACTTCTGGGGACAAAAGACAAATCATGGCAGTAAATCAAAAACATTAATAAACTCCGTATTTTCATAAACAACACACTGTCCTACTTGTTACCATTTATCATTTTAATAATTTGGCACTATTCCTAAGCAGATCACAATACTTTCAAGAGACAGACAGATATGTCCAGATCCTAACTCAGGACGTGAAAAGCAACACATCCATCCAAAGGTCACAAGCCAGGCTAGAAATGAGCTTCAGCTCAGACGGTGCACCCTTCCACGCCTGCCCAGTGAACCAGCCTGCCTCCCACCATCTAGCTGTAGTCTGACGTTGCTGTGTATTTTTTTTCAAAGGTAATATAATAAAGGGGAATTGTATTTTATCGGCTACTACTCTGCAAATTTGTTTTGCGTCACCATCTGTGCAGCAACAGAGCGCAACAGTTGAATTCTCAAGTGGCACATATGGTATTTGGTTCTTGTGCAGGATGATAGTATGCTTTTTAAGTTTCACATTATTTACTCTTTGGGTGAGTGTTATTTGTTTGGTGTTTTATTCCTTCCACCCTCTCACTCCCTCGAATTTCTGCTCATCATCGCCATGCTCCACGGTTGTGGGTCAAAAGCTGCAGATTTTAGGGTGAGCCTGGAATTTTGCATACCCCATCCCCATGTAGCCTGTCAGTCTTGCACTATTTCACCAGAGGGTGGTGGTCACGGAGGGGAGCAGGGGGCTCGGTCGCTCAGCCCTGGCCTGTCTGAACTTGGCCTAGATTAAAGCTCAGCTGGAGGGAGCGGGACGGGACAGAGTGCTGCCACCCACTGCAGCTCCCTTGGTGGCAGTGCGCTTCCTTTAGTGTTACAGCCTCAGCATCACACCTGGATGCGCTGAGAGCACCAGCCCAAGGTGGGAGCTCTTAACGTCAGGCTCCTCCTGCACAGCTGCAGCTCTGGAGCTCCATGGCTTTAAATGTCTTGAACGTGTGCAAGCGTGCTGCAGGGGAACTCAGCCCCGTGCGTCTTGAAAACCTCAGCAGCTACGAGGTTGCTGTTGCTGCATTTTATTCACATAAATGGCACTCCAGAGGGGTGCTTGCAAAACAATCAAAGTTTCAGCTTTCAGATTGTGAAAAGGTCCTAAGATTAATTCTGTAATTCCATTTTAGAAGTAATGAGTCTATTTTAATATGGTTTAGCTCCTTGTGAACTTTAACAAGAGAAGTAAAGCTTCCGGCTATTTGACAGTATTAAACCCTTTGATAATAACATATAGCGTAGGTTGTTTTCAGAAATCGGGCTGTAAAATAGTTAAATTGAACATAGCCTATCGATGCTTGGACTATTCCCTCAGTATCTGGGTTTTTTTACAGCCACTATCAAGTTATTCAGGCCAAAAGGGTTAAGCATTTTTTTTGTTTTGTCTTTTAGATCCCCTTCACTGTATCAATAGCTAAAAAAAAAATAATAAAAATCAGCGTCTAGTTACCTGTTTCTTTTCAGAAAATGCATCAGGCATCTTTGCTGTATTAGTAGTATTTTAATGCCACTTGCAACGTCCACAAACATTCATTTAAACCTTGTCACCATATTAGCCAGACCAATCATGAAAAATGAAATGACCACAAAGAGACGAACAGAATCCACCCTTTGTATGTGAACTGTGTGGTGGAGAAATCGGAGGCAAGAGCTCAGAAACAGCGTTCCTGTTAGACTGGGGTGCCCACAGTTGCTCCTTTTGAGGGTATCCAACACATCCTGCCTTGGATCCCAGCTGTTCACAACACGTGGACTAGAATTGGGCACACGAGTTTCTTGAGCAGATTCAGTTTGCACAGCTATTTTTTTTTTTTGAAATTTAATACACTGACAATGTAATATAACCACAAACGTAGTGACCTGTATCAGACCAACCAGTAATCAAATGAACATGTTTAAATTGCATGACACAACTAATGTCACGTACAAGAGAACAGCAGAATTAACTCGTAGGGATTTTACAGGAACAGCACACACAGAATATTCCATTTTAAACATTTATTTTTCCACTTCAGGATTTACTGTAAGTTGACTTTTTTCTAAAAATATATTACATTTACTTGAGATCACAACGGTGATAAAAACAGTTACGCACATTATCTGTTTAACCATTCAGATTCACATGAACTTGCAAATAAGAGTAATTCATTTATTATAGTAACGATGCATCTTTATCCTTGTAATGAGAGCAGTATTTCTCCTGGTCTAGATTAATTTTTACTGGTTTTGATCAACTTTAGTTGGTTCTGCTGAACCACATTTATCTCAGTAAGAGAACACTTTCTCCACAAATTATTTATCGGTATTACCCTACCACTAGAAACCTGAGAATGAGCCTAGTTCAGTACTAGGACTCACCTGGCTCCGAGATGACTCATACAGAACACTTTTCTGACATGGAACTGTTTGAAAGTTTCTCTTAGTCTATTATAGCACCTTTCATCTTAAATCTAAACATTGCTGCAGATTTTCTTCTATAATTTCAGTTAGCTATTAGGATGCCACATTTAACAGTGAGAAGTATTCTGTCAATATTATTTGAGCATTAAAAACAAAAGAGATAGGTGCAACTGTTCCTTCCTACAAAAAGATGGTAAGGTAGTTTTGATGACATCAGGCTTGTTGGACCATCCTTGCTCTCTGGCTTATGTACAATTAGTGTTCAGGAACTGCAACGTCAGCCAAAAGTCTATGATTACATTTAGGAAAGCAGTAGGGGCTTAGGTACCGTCACTGGAATCCAAGAAGCAGGTTTGTTAAGTATGTTGTAGGATCAAATTCCTACAAGAAGGTTCTGCAGTGCAAATAATGAATTCTATTATTAACTGGTAGCTATCAAGTTGAACAGATGAACTAACAGGTTCAAAGTGCATGTTCACTGAGTATTACGCACGTACCCCTGCGTAACCTCCAGGCAGCACAACATGTTCAACTGCTCAATTCCCTTTAGCATAACATACATCTGCAGAAGTGATGCAAAGAAAACTACGTGTCAGATATACTGTAGCCCAATAGTGGAGGGGAAAAAAGGATAAATTTTACTGAAGCATAAAAAAATTAAACAAGGAAATTAGACCAACAGTATGGTAATCAGGCATTTTGACTCAAAAAGGTAAGCATTGCCTTAAGAAACACTGAAAATAAGAAAGCTCCAAAATTGTCTCAAGTGGAATATTTAATTATTGTTTTTTAAATTAACCACAGCCACACAAGCACAAAAGTCTGAAGTGTGATCAGTCTTACAACTTTGAGATTTGTTATTTCCAGTTGGAAATACATCCCTAGCATTACCACTTTGCATCAAATGATGCCCCACTTACTGGGAGAACACCCATTCACTGAATGGATACGACACAGGAGTGACAGATGCTTCAGTGTCATACTCTTTAGTGAATGCTTATTTCACTAAGGCGTTAAAACACTTACTAAAGTTTTCTACTAGTGGTAGCATTATCAGCTGAAAGCAAAGCATTTTTGGCAAGATTCAGATAACACATCCCATGAGCTATTCAAGAGATATTAACAGATGATAGAACAGGAGTGAGTGCAATTAGTCTCACAAAACGAAACTCGTGTCTTGTGGTAGGAACATCTGTTGCTCCCAATCCAGGATGCCGATCTACCACGGGTGTTAACGGAGAGCTACACCCTCTTCCACCATGCAGTCACACAGATGCACAGAAAAGGGCATTTTTATTTACCAGCTCTGCACCTGTAGATTTTGGTAACTAAAATACGTGATATTGTAACGAGAACACTTTGAGCAGAGAATGGGGCAATATTTGTACTAAAAACTATTCACAAGGGACAACATGAGTGCTAAATGTTTAGGCATGTCTCTTCATCCAAAAGCCAAAAGTTACTCCTACTGAATAGTGATGTGAATACCTAAGGATTCCTACAATATGCAAGTCAGCTGGTTTACATCTACACACTAACCCCAGTAGGATAAAAATTAAATTTTCAAGCAGCATACATGCAGAGCACTTCCAGAAAAAGGCTAATTTGGACAGTCTCCATCTCAGTCGTAGTGGAGAACAAGCACTGCAAAGTCACAACAAAGAAAGAGCCACTTTAGATTTAAGGTGGGAGTGAAATTAAAACTCACTGTTACCCAACGCTGCAAATACATATTCCTACGTTAAAGTATGTGTACTAAATTTCAATATATCCTAGATTTAGCAAGTCGGTCGAGTCTCCACCTACAAAAATTTCTACTGAGTTTTCAGTCCTTAAAACAGTGGTTTATAATGACAGACCTTAAATACAAATGGCTTATGTAATAGTACAATGTCTACAGTATTACAAGTAATAGTACAAATGGTCATTACACGTAATAAACTTATTTTTCAGTACACCGTACAAAGTCAAACAAGGCAAAAAAGATGTTTCAGACACTTTGTGGTTTTGCTTCTTTTTCAGAAAAAACGAATAAAGAATGTGAAACCGTCAGGCAGATAGTGAAATGTGGAAGTTTCCATATTAAAAACAGTTGTCAAAATTCTTCATGCACACAATCTGTCCTACATCCTGAAGTTGTACAATGGCCCCATGATGTACAATCGTAAGTCTTATCCTAAGTACCTTACCTTTTAAATTGCTCAGACAGATAGGTCTTGACTCCATTTATATATACATAGAGTGATTAAATGCACTTGTTAAAAAATAAAGGCCTTTATCCAAGAGAAAATAATAGGAAACATGACGGTGAAGAACACACAGTTTTGCTGCAACAGCAAAGGGGATCGAGCGCCTTGAAGGCCGCCTTCTTGCCAGCAACAAGAGATGCTCTAACAGCTTGTCAAAGAAACAACGGTACTCGGTAGAAAGTCTAACACAGTAAACATAAAATACAGAGTTCAGAGATCTTTAGTGTTTGTGCATAACTTGCCACCCACTTCTCTCCCTCCAGGCAGTGGGGAAAAAAGAGTACATTGCAGTTTTCATACTCATTGACTTAGAAACAAAGTAAGTCAAGCTTCCTACATGAATTCACACAGTGAAAAGTCCTTCCTCCAAAAATATACAGGATCACTCAACTCATTTTCATTCTTATACACCGTTTAAAAAACTATTAAAACTCTGAATTTTTTCAAGCAGCATATTTTGCATTTGTCACCGGCAGGTTTGTTGTAGAAATCCTAGAAAGTTAAAATTATATCATACTATACAAAAACATGTAAACAAAATGGATTTTTTTTTTTTTTTTTTTTTTTTTTTTTTTTTTTTTTTTTTTTTTTTTTTTAAGAAGGCATGCATGCTCTTGAAGAGGATTAAAAAGTGTTTATTTTTGGTAAATAAAAGATATCTTGCTTAGCATTTTTAAGAGCACCTTAGTGATTTAGGAGCCTAACCCCAAATAACTTTAATTTAGATTTGGGCTCCTAAACATCTAAAATCAATTCTGTAAAATTACTTAAGCACTTTGAAAATTTTTTGCCATATCTCTGATCTTGCAGAATTAGATTTTCGGTAACCAGCAGCTAACTTTCAGTCTGAGACAACATTCAAGAATGTCTCATTAATGTAATTCAGTCACCAGCTGCAATTTTTTGGATCCTCCGTAACTTAGTTATTCTATCTATGAAAAATTTTTCCAAAGAAGACATATTTTGTGACACCACTTTGCAAGTTCCTTTTTCATAGACAACACAGGATACAACAATCAAATTTGAACAGGAATATGATTATATTATACGTTCCTTCTGAATAGCTATTAGTGTCAAAGACTGTGTTATTTGTTCAACCTGTTAAGACTGAGCAAAACAAACTTACAAAAACATCTGTAGCACAGCATTGGGTAAAAAGAAGGAGCATTTTTGGCACCATACATTTTTAAATCTAAGCTTTTAGGCCCAAAGTATAGCAAGTTAAACGTACACAGTGGCAGCTGGGAAAGCCTCATCTGAAATGAAACATTTTTAAAGGAAAATTTTTTTTGGAAGATGCTATTTTACAATCATCAGCTGATCTCCAAGTAACGTATACACTGGAATTTAGCCTACATATTCGTACCAAATGTTTACCTACATACCTTAGCACTCATATAATAATACAAGTATATTGCACCAACAGAACGGCCAGAATCCATATTAATATAGTCAGGCATAAAATATAGCGTCTTCTTTTTGCTCTTCATTTACCTTCTTAGTGTACTGACTAACCAATTCTAACATTTTCTTTGAAATTTAGTTGGAAGGTTGCTACTTTACCTTGGGCCATAGTGTTACAGTCTGTACCTATACTTGTAAGTATTATCCTTATGTTAAATGTGCTTTGCAATTCAGCAATACCTAGCTCATTGCTCTGTAAATAATTCCTTGAAAAAGGAGAAGCTTGCTTAATTTTTACGAAGTGCACGGGGCAGTCACGGTTCTATGTTTTGCCACCAGGTGTCTCACTCTACACACCAAAAAACACTGCATCAGCAAGTTTATATAAATCCACCCACTATCAAGGATCCCATAGGCACAAGATTTGCTAAAGCACTGGTAAAAATACCTCTACAGCTGGCTTTATTCTGTACTCAATTGCACAACTTCATCCAATTCACTGGGTTGGGTTTTTTTGCTCCAAAAGTGGTCTAAGGTATGCTGCAGTTGCTAAAAGGACTTCTGTTCTTCTTGGTCCTCTGTTTGTTTGGTCTAAGGTTGATGACATCTCCACCATTCAGAGTGCTAGAATTTTGGTTGGCATGACTTCCACCAGCTGTATTAAAAACACCTACAGAATTTAAAGACAAGAAAAGTATTTCTTTACTTCCTGCAGCACAATACATTAACACTTGAGACGCAACACTTACTAAGGCACAGCAGTGTGCCTCAAATGCGTGCTCTACTTTTTAAAGGCTTTATCTATTTCTGGCTCAATTTTGCAGCTAAATTTGAAGTAGAGCCAATTGGAATTACTAGCTAGGCAGTATTTAAAGCTGCTATACATCTATGTAATTGAAGGGCAGCATATGCACTCATCTGCGTATGTGTATGCTACTAATTGCATGGTAACAAAGTTAGGGTGAGTTGAGTAATATAATAAAAGAAAAACATCACAATTTTAAAGGTAGAAACTTTGCTGAGATAAAGGTAATGAAAAAGCCTGAATAAAAAGGGAGTGTTTTAAGGAAAATAAATGAACTGACTCAGAAATGCTTTAAAGGACCACAGAAGTTCAGTGTTCCCTTACAAAAGGCAGTTTACAAAGACCTTCTGATTACATGCCAGATTCTTTCACCGTCTCTTGTAAATCCGCACCAAGATGAGTAACACAAATACTAATTATATTAAAAAAAAAAACCAGCAAGCATCCTTTCTCAAGTCCTTACACAATGTTTGTTTAAACGAATTTAATAAAAGGGCACTTGCCAAACATTAGCTAGAAACTTTAGTACATCAATTTGACAGTCCTGTAACTTGAGACTCACAAAGCTATTTTACAGAAGGAAAGGAGACAATATCCTAAGACTGGAAGGTAATAATTAGACCCCAATTCACCCTATATTCACTGCATAAGGAAACAAAGGAGACCATAAGCTCTGATGGCACAAAATACTGTTTCTGGTTTTTTATTACAGTATACATACCAATCTTGTTACTGCTCGTATGTACTAGTTCTGGATCTTCTGCTGTTTGTTGCTTCAGCCTTTGAAGATATTTATCAGCCAAATACTTAAAAACTGGAATGTTAAAAAGAAAAAAAGGTATATCAGAGTATGCTCAAAAATCATCTTCCTATCAGTAACAACAACTCTGTACCAAATTCTGTGTGGTGACCACAGTGCATTCAACACCACAGGTTTAGCGTGACCTGGTAAGCGATCCTCTCTCGGCAGCCCTGTGTACCTGAGCAGAATCCACATTAGCCGAGTGCCTACCCAGGTCTTAGAGTTTGCAGTACCAGGGTCTTGCACAGCAGACAGAAACATCTCAATACTCCTGTAATAAAGCTGGCACATACATATTGCAAAATGTTCCAATTCATGCAACTTGAAACTTTTTAAAGTTATGCAGGAATTTAACATATGATTTTTTTTTTTGCAAGAAGCCTTAGAATAATAGCAATCATGTAAAGTAAGGCTATTAATAAAACTTGGGAGCAACATTTTTCTAATCGACTAATGCTGCTCTCATATGTATTGGGGTATAAGAAGTCTACCTAGGATTCTGAAAAAATCTACAACTATAGGAGAATTTTCAGAACCTACATGTGTTACGATTATTTACATTTGTAATTAATAACTCATGTAAAGATGATACAGAAACATTTTACGTATTCTCTTGCAATTTTTTTTCCAAGGTCAATGATATTAACAGAGAAGAAACAATTAGTTTACTATTGTTTGCCTAATTAAACAAAAAAATAAGTTATCAGAGACTACACTTTATTATTATTCAAACCTACCCCACAAAAGATAGTAAATTAATTTTATAACAGTACTCTTATGAAATTAAATATATACATTAAGACGTGATACTTGCGAACTAGTAAAACATCACCGGTAGACAAAAGGCTGCAAGAGATCCAACCTTTAATGTACTTTATTTAAATATACCTAAACTATGAAATAATTGTTTCTATAAATTATTAACTATTCATAACTACAAAATAATCTGTTCAACAATTTGTATATTGTAATAATTGAACTTCTACATGTAATTTTTTTAAAAGCTCAGTGCTTACTGACAGTCATTAGGAGTAAGCAGCCTTAACACATCGGCACTTCTAAATATTGAAGCTGTGCACTGTGGAAGAGAAAGGAAAGACGTACAAGAAGAAATGGGCCTAACACACTGATATCAAGTAATTCTAGCTATGTTTAAAGTGTGCCGCTAAGAAATATAAAAAGGATTGCCAACAGCATGCAACAACATGGGAAGTAACAGATCAGCTCCAAACTAGAGAAATGTACAGTGCTACACGGCAGAGGGCAGGACAGACGCCTGCTCTGCTGTATCTCCTACCTTCAGTTACGTTTAGGTCTTCCTTCACAGATGCTCGGTAGAACCTTAATTTTAGCTTTTTTGCCAGTGCTTCTGCCTCTTCGCTGCACAATAGAAGAAGACTTTGTATATACTAATTTGTATTTTTTGCCAGCATTTATTCTTAACAGACAAAATGCTTCGTGGTAAGTTAAACATGGCAAGGTGGGTTAGGAAACTCAGACAGTCAAAAAACACCTGATCCTTAATTTCTTTACAATATCTCCACTATGACAAGAAGGTATTTTACATGCAGTTTCTTTATGATTAGAAGTGATTGCTTTTCAATATTTATTGACTTCATTAACTAAAATTTCCCAGGGTTCGAAGACAGGTGTCAGTGAAACCGAAAGGAAGGAGGCTGTAATTAACAGCACTAGAATCGAATAGTTACCACTGCAAAGTCAAAACAACAACAACAAAGAAGTAATCTTTAAGTGTATTTTAATGAAGCAGTAGACTATGCAATCAGATGAGTGCAGAGGTGAAATAAAGTATTACTTTTTTCTGTGGAGTGAAAGAAAACTTCTGCTAAATTTTAAGTTGAAGAAACTTAGGAAAATTTCACCGAGGCAAATCACATAATCAGAAAGATGAAGTTACTCAGGCAGATGAGTATTCTGAGAACAAAACCTAAGTGACATACCATGAATAAAGGAGGAGTTCGAATGCAATTTTGCTTTTCCTTTGAAAAACCCTCAGTATTCTTTGCAGAGGGAGTAGAAGCTGATTTATGCCGTCAATGATAGCAAACAGAGAACAAAGCAAGCCAGTGTAGGAAACAACAAAAAGAAGAAATCATTTAAATCTCTCAGGAAGATGGTAGACATAAACAAGTGGAGAATGATCAACTTCATCATGCAATATTTTCTACATGATATGCTGTGGTAAATAAAAGTTAGTACTTTTTAAGCTGATATTATGGCAAGAATGAAATTGGTCATATATACAAAGGCAGAGTGAACTCACAGTAAAATCCGTAGAGAAAAATATAGTGAAGAAGGATCAGCACCATGCAGTTTGAGAATATTAACAGATATGGATTTCTATAGAGTTATGTTTTGTAACAATGAGCAATAAAACAAATTAAAGAAAAGCAAAGCAAAGAGTATTAAGATACTTTTTCAAACAACCTGTTTAATACTACTTCATCATTTTAGCTAGCATTCACTAGCCAAACTAGACAATGAAACTTCACTGGTGCACTGCACCGTTTAACAGTAACTGTAAATTTTAACAGGAGAGAAAATTTACAGTTTTAGGATTTCTGATTAAATAAAAGAGAGAATCATATCATGGCACAACTGAACCCTTCAGGCTATTCCTCTGGTTTTTTGGCTGACACTTCAGAAGAAGGCATGAAGCAAACAGAAAGCTCCTAGCTTGGCAAGCACATCTGACCAAGTAACTACACTCATGCAGCAACACTTGTCACAGGTGCTTCTAGGGCACGTTTTGATGCAAGGCATAGGTCTGACAACCTAGGTATCCTAAGTCTTCACCAGAAACTCTCACAATTTTTTTTAGAAAAAAACCAAACGTGTATACAAGGGGCATATATTGTTCTTTAAAAATGGTAAGATAAAACTCCTACTTCTTTATACAAGAGTCATCAAGAAGATCGATCTTATTCTGCACAAGAACTGTGGGAATGTCTCCAACTTCAGTCATGACTTTCTCCTTCCAGGTAGGGATTGCTTTGAAGGACTCTCTGTCAGTTGTAGAAAACACAAGAACACAAGCCTGGGCTCCTAAAAATATACAAATCAATTACAAATAAATACAAAACAACCAACAAACATTAAAAAAAAAAGACGAATGACACATAATGTATTTAAAATAGGAGGAATTTTTCAAGTTTCTTCCATAAAAGTACATGTTTACCACCAGGTTGTGTCATAACGTCCCCAAATAAAAACAGATTGCTGTATTATTTTGATCGTTACACCCATTCTTCATGATGGCTACGGGTCTGTTACCTTTCAAGCTATTTCCAGTATGGTGCATGTATGCAGGGGAAAAGAATAGGAGGGGGTGTGGAAAGGCTGGAAAAAGGGAAAGGGATGTTTGCTTATTGTTCACTGTTTTCCAGACAGCTTAATGGAGGCCAGAAAGCAAATATTTTTCCATATGCAGTACCTGTAAAGCACATTTCACATTATTCTTCATACTACAGTAATCTGGATTTTGAAAAGAAGAAAACCTAAAAGTTTTCAGAGAAAGTTGTGATTTTTTCAAGTCAACTGTTTAGTAGCTTTTTGGAGAAAATAAGTGTGCTTCTAATTAATACTCATTCTGTCTATGATAAATTATCTAAAATGTTTTGTACCATATTTGTTACAGTTTTGTAACAGCGTTAGCAAACAATAGTTAAAACCCATGGATACTGAGAAGGTAGTTCCATGTGTGAAATATTAGTGAGTGGTCTTTTGACTGTCCAGTAGCCCTTTGTTATCCTAAAGAAATTACTTTTCTTTGCACATAAACACATGGAGAAACACTTTATTATTTATATGCCTGTAACATATTTGATATTTAGCAACAGAGTGTAAAAGGAATAGATAGCTAATGTCTTTGAGACTCCAGTGTTATCTTGTGGCTAATATCCCAAACTAATTACATATAGCACGAAAAAATATTTCATCACTATGAATTTTCTTTTATCTGTGAGTTTCAGCAATTATCCCCCATTCCTGTATTCTTCTTGTCTTTGTATTTCTTCAACACAAAGCACTTGAGTTCTTTTATTAGGTTTCCTTTTATTTGTCTTTCCAAAGCCAAGTTCACTCTATATTTAGGAAAGTTTTCCTATGCTCTTTAACCTTCTTTCACATGCCATTAAGTCCCTTCTGGTATGGTTTTACACAGAGTAAGAACTGCCCTCAGAATTTCAAATCAAGCTCTATCAATAAAATAGTAGCAATGTAGTCTTCCATAATTTTCGCTGTTACTTCTGTTCTAAAATTTTGTTTGTTTTCCCTAATGCCCACATCATATTCTAATGTATGCAATTCTTTTGATGCCATTCCACTTAGAATCCTCTGAGATGGGTGTAAAATTAATTATTCTTTCCAAAGCAGGCTACTTTGCATTTGTCAATGCTGAATTTAACATATCGTCTCGCAGTCTAGCTTAATAAAGCCTCTCAAGTTCTTTGCTCTACTGGAGATGAGAATATTTATTTACAGACTCTCACCATCTGTAAACATCATCTTGTTCAGTTTTAAGACTAAGAAATCCATTGTGAAGTTTCCACTCTAAGGCTCTTTCACTTTCTCTCTCTCCTTCCACCCATTCCTTCTGACTGCTAAAACACAGAGATAACTGGGCAATAGTAAGTTTAGAAGGAAAAGTCCTAGCATGCAGTAGGTAAAAACGGGGTGACATACTATTCAATTTACATATAATACATGTAGAATGCAGTGAACAAGGACAGTAAAAATCACTGAGCTTCACCATATTGCTTTTTAAAGAGAATTATACAATAGGCTCCAATTAGGAACCAAACTGAAGAAGATGCTACAGGGCAGAGATCTTACTAGGCAAATCCTTTTCATTGTCTAAGAATATTGCTAAATACTCAATATTTGTATTGAGACCATAAACAAGTTTAAGAAATTATAATGTCCGTGTAGGAGCTCTAAAGAGGAAAAAAAAAAAGAAAAAAGACAAACCCCAGGATTTACGAATAGAAACACCTTTCTGTATGCAGTGACTGACAGTATTCAAGAGTAACATTATTATCTCACTCCACTCCAAATGGAGTCACACACCACCTCTGTCATCCAACAGATTGTGTACAACAATAGACACCAGCAGCAAAGGCACAGGAGAGCGTCAGACAGAAGCATAACAGCTAAACCCAGGATGGTTTCAATGAATATTTTAAATCAAAGTTCTCTTCTAAGAAGTGCTTTCGTAAATCTACTTTGAAGTACTGAAGAAAAGGACACTGGATTTTTTTATGTGCACTTACTGCTTTGATAACCGCTATATCTTTGTTTTAAAAAGGTTCCAACTGGCTGCAGAATCACTAATACGATATTCATACCTAGACTAATTCAGAAAAAAAATTGAATCGTGCTAGCATCTCTACTTGATTCAAGTAGAGCATGAGCTTGTCAGCTGAGTAGGTCTCAAAGATCCTCAGCAGACTATCTCATCCTCAGACTCCCTAACTGTATTTTCTCCTTTCATAATGGTACAAAGCCTATGTAACAGAAAATACGTAAAGAAATTACTTGCCATGAGTGGACTCACACAGGGCTTTATACTTGGCACCTATTCATTTCACTTTTCCGTTCTTTGCCTCAGCTTTTTCAGGCTATGCCAGAAAACACACATTCCCTGTAAAATTGATGGTAGCTCCTTCAACCTTAAATTGAGATAAAGTGCAAGGTCAAATGATATCATCATCCAGAAGTTCTTGTTTACTATTGATATTCTTACTGCTGTGGATCCTGGCTGTCTTTAAGAGGCTTAGCAGGGTGCAAGGTCTCACTAACAGTATCCAAAAGAGGGCTGCCTTGCTCCAAATTGGACCAGAATAGTCTTGCAGCCCTCCCATTACCATAGTTACTACAGCCGAAAGTGGTTGACAAGTGAAAGCTAGAGCAATGCTATGAAGGCTTGAGAAATACGAAGTCTAACTATTGTGCAACAAAAGGAGAATTTGACCGATCAGCAACTGAGTAACAGACTAATGAGCAAGATACCTCTTTTCCATCAAAAACCTAACAAGGGTCTACTCAAGATAACAGTGGTAGAGGATGGAAGAGGATGCACACACAAAGAAGTGATCAAATACTGCATTGAGAAACATCTGTAACATGCATAGAACACATGCTGCTGCTAATGACAGGCACTCGTGTATGTGCTTAGCATATAAATGAAATACCCAGCCAATTAGAAAACGTGTGACTCCCACTGGATAGAAACTGGTAAGATGCATGATACAATATTAAAAAAGAAATTATTAAATACATACAGAGCTTCCTTCAACTCTTTGAATTTAGGCTGCTGGACTCCTTGTGTTGTGTGATCATGTACATGCAGCTCACCGGCTACATATATTCACCTGTACACCGAAAACTACATGACAAATCCACTGTCACCTCCAATTTTGTTTCTCTGCAAGGCTGAATGAATTTGGTCCCTGGACAAGAAGGGCTCAGAAACAGGCTCTGAAGCATTCATTGTGTGACCACAGATGAGCTGCCTGATCCCTGCAGAACAGACAATACACAAGGTTCCAGGAGAGTGCATAAGCCCTAGTGTAACGACAGTGGGACAGTGACCTGTGGGAGAGGCAGACCTTGAAGTAATAGCCAGCATCTATCTTAACTACCTTAGAAGTGTCCTCCCCTTACCAACAGTAATTGGCAATGAAATCCTTGCATTTCCAAAGTAAGCTTGACCTTTTGCTTCTATAACATTGTGCTTGCAGACCTGATGCTAAACCAAAATTGCATTCCAGGCTCTTATAATTTGCTTTGTCCTTCATGAGTCAAAGTCTAGTGCAGAACAGCCACTGTATCTAATAGCTTGAACTGTTAATACATCCATCATGCTGTCTACAACGTGTATCCGCAGGATAACTATGTCCTATTTCACAGCAGCTTCTTCAGTATAAAGATTCTGAAGGTAGAAGTCTAACTGCACTATGCTGGGCACGAGTCATGAGCAGTATTTCAAGATACTCAAGATATGCTGTAAGCGAGGCCAGTAAGTGTACTTTAAAGTTCTTCTAAACACTCCGTATTTTAGAATATCAGTCCCAGTAATTAGGAGAAAAAGACTTTGGCTTGGACAGCTGAGGAGAGCAAAGCACACAAGAGAACTGAAGGCCAGGAGAGTAAAAAGGAAGCTCCAAGAGAATCAAGTACTACCTTCTAAAATTCGTATGCTCAACTTGTCAGCTGTAAAATAACAGAATGATCTATTTCCACATGAGGATGCAAAGAAATAGGAAAAGAAATATCTTTCTCTGAAGAAATCGTAATCATCAATTATGACTGACAACCAGAAATATTACCAAAAACCCCTCACTACTAGTTGCCAAAAACTATCATGAAATATAAAAAGGTCAGAGGACTATACCACTCTGAAACAGAACACCATAACTATGATTTTATCTCTAAATTAGGTCATTTTCCTAAGATTTTATACCATAGTGATATATTTTTCCCAGCCATCAGGTAATTAGTTTGACAAGAACTGATGATGGACTCTTTGCCAAATCATTCATATCTCTCTTGTTAAAAAACAAAAAGGAAAGCTTTTCACAACCATTGTTAAATTATATGCAAAGAAAGCCTAAGTGTGCAATTTGTAACTGGCTAAATAGATAACCTACCTTTATATGACTGAATAATATAGTTTCTATTTTATGAAGTAAATACACTTTCCTTATTACACCATTGTGTTAACATGTTCAATGCAGTCTGTACTAGTAAGAGAACTGTCGTGCCTAGTAAAGTATCTTACTAGGGTGACTGGTGGGTTTTTTTCCCCCTTCGATTAATTTCTAAGTGCTTCAGCAAGAGTTTTTGGAACACTTACAAATGTATCTCTTACAGAAGTGAGAAAAGACTTTTAGAGGGAAAAATATAATTTTGCATTTGATTGTCTGAATGGCTACATTCTGTGCAGTTTCTGTGCAGATATTGGTCTCATTTTGTTCTGTTTTTTAAAGGGCACTAGTGAGCATCCTGCCTAAAGTGATGCTTAATTAAGGCAAGGATCTTACATGAAGGGGAAAAACACTGAAGAACTGAAAAAGGTAAACTAAACATGCTTTGTGCGCACACAAAATAACTAAAATTCTTAATACAGAGATAGGAAAATATCTTAAAGATGTGTGGATCAAAATAACGAAACAACCAAAACCAACTGCCAAATAACAAACATGGTATTTTCACCTCTATAGTAGGCCTTAGTTATTGCATCAAATTCTTCTTGACCCGCAGTGTCCCATAACATTAGCCTGACATCTTCATCATTAACTCTGAAATAAACGACACGGTTTTGTAATCAATACAACGAACAAGAGCAATTCAAAACAACTGATATGGAAATATTTCCATGTCTACAATAGAACAGTAATTTAGTTCAAATTTAACTTCATTTAAATATAATGTAACCCAGTATTGACAATGGTTCACCTCTGTAACATGCTATGGCAGTAGTCCCTCAATTCTATTACACACTCTTTCCTGACAATCCGTGTTACATTTTCCTCTTCCTTTTCTCCTCTTCCTCTACATTTCCTGCTACGAGGAAAAATATAGACTTCAAAACAAAACTTAGGTGCCTGAATAATGGTTCTTTTGTCTTTTTAATCAGTTTACAAAATTTACAGAATTTTCATACTTCTCTTTACCATAGTATTTTCCATTTTAGCAAACATAATTGGGTATTATCTGTTTATATTACATAAAGAGACTAAATCTATAGCATACTTAATTTTTTTTCCACGCTCAGTTTAATCTATATTGGCTAATAAATTTGTGTAATCGTTTTATCATAAGCACTTCCACTTCCTCCACAAGAAATAATAAAAAAAAATTTTAAAAATTAAAATCAACAGATGGTAGAATACAAAGGAAACTTGTCAAAAACCTTAGTACAACAGAGGTTCCAAATTTTATTTTGCTTTTAATTTAAAATTCCAAGTCTTGGATGGAAAATAGAGTGATATCATTTTAGCCCACTATGCAAGAGAGAAAGCAACTCCCTTTACTGTGCTTTGGGGACAGCAGGCCTTATGTTTCAAGCCTTTGTAAATCTCAGGATTACAACAGAACAAAGAAATACAGGGAAAGGTAAAAATCAAGAGTATGGCAGCTGTTTAATACATACTGGATTTGTCTTTCCAGGAAATCTACACCAATAGTTTTCTTGTAGTCCTTTGTAAAAATGCCCTTGCAATATCGCTGAATCATACTGGACTTCCCAACAGCTCCATTTCCTACTACCACCACCTTGATGGCCACCTCCATATCTTCTTCCAACATCTTTGCAGCCCAAGTGACTCTCTGGCTTATTCAGGAAACTATGGATTCTGTGAACAAAGTAAATACCTATGTTCATTAAAATGCTGTGAACAGAAAGCAAGAGAAAAGATCATCACACATTCGGATTCACACAGATAGTACAATTTATTTCCAGCTCTGCCACAGACTACTGAAGTGACCTTGGGCAAGTTATTTAACCAGCCTGTACTTTGATTTGCTACTTATGAATTGGTAATTAATATAACTTTTCATAAAAAATATTCTTCCACTGTAAAAATGGATTGTCATGTGTTGCTTATGTTCCTGATGCTCCACCTGCTAACACGTACAAGATGCTCAACCAATCAACCTCGCATGTATTGTGAGTCTGAAGCTGGGCAACTTATAACTTCTGCCGCTGTTCTCTTATATCCAGTTCAGGTATCATCACCTAACACCAACACTGACTCTTTGAAGACATAAACCTATACCATTCTGTGATTACAGCCCTTACTCCAGTTCTTATGAACTTGTCTAAATTTGTCTTTCTGGGGACGTCAGTTAAAAAAAAAAACAAAACAAAACAAATCCAAATAATTTTGTGCCCTCAGTTTATTTTTTTTTGCATGTGAATCAAACCAGTAAATGTATCAAATATTACTGGATAATTCTGAAGATTATGGATTTTCCAAAGGTCTTTTTTTTTTTTTAAACAAGAAATTGAATAACGCAACTGTCTTAAAACATTTTTTGAATGTTAAAAAATTTAAACTTTTAAATGTTTAAACTTTTTTTTTTTTAGATAATTTATCTTATCCATACTCAATACACAAGTTATTTACATTTAAAAAGTCTGCATCATATTAGGTGTGACCATAATCTCACATCACACGGCCACTGCAGGGGAGCCACCTAACTTCCCTCTGATCCAGTTGTGCCTGCGTACACCGGACATTACCTAGAGACAAAGCCAAGCTGCTGAGTACATGGACAAAGCTCACATATAGCGCATATAGTTCAGTATAGCGCACGCGGAGATTCTTAGACAAACTACAATTCCAATGCGCAAAAGTGGAAAATAATTTATTTGTCTTACCATAAATATATTTCATGCAAGTTTTGGTGGCCTTTTTTTTTTTTAAAGACAGAAGAAACAGAGGCTTTCCTTAATGATGAAGAAACGTAAAAGCCAAAGTTTCCCCTGCGTTTTGCCATGCCGAGTTACCACCGCAGTCACGCTTCGCATCTGCAGAGCGGCAGATTTCCCCCCCGAGGTGAGGAGCCCTCTTTTCCAAGGCGGGGGAGAGCCACCGCTGTCAGAGGCCGCGCCCATCACCACACACCCCCACCCCGCGCTGGGAGGACAGCCGCGCTACCCGGCACCCCGGCTCCGGCTCACCCAGCAAAGCTCACGTTTCGGGATTGCCTTCGGCTGCATTCAGCACTACCACACATACCCTTTTATCGGGTATTCGGCAAGCACCGCTAAAACCGCCGCTCGGTCGGCCCCCGGCACTCCGGATGGCCATTTTAAGCGAGGACCTAGGCTCGGCGGAGACAGCCGTTCAGTGGGCTCCGGGCAAGGGGCTGCCCACGGCCACCCTGAAGGCGGAGGCTCGGCCGGCCACCCCGGCCCC
>VYXH01004500.1:39633-73782 GCA_013397275.1 Burhinus bistriatus | reverse complement strand
GGGGCCGGAGGTCCTCGTCAGGGACGGGACAAGCGCGGGGGGGGGGGCTGGCCGGCAGCCCCTACCGTGGGGGTCTGGCTTCGGGCTCGTTGGCGGCCGCCCGAGTCGGGGGAGAAGCGAGGGAGAGGTGGCGGATGGGATCTGCCTGCCTGGTTGTGAGAGGTTTCCCTCGGGGTTCCTGAGGGGCAAGGCTGATCTTCCCGGACCCCCAGGTGTGTTCATCCCAGCTTCACTCCCTGCCCGGCGGCCTTTCTTCCTCACCTTGCATGGGAAACAGACCTGTGTGCCACCATCCAGGGTCTTTCCCCAGGCCCTCGCTGAAGGCAGCCGCCGTTCCTGCGGGTTGGCACCCAGTCTTCATCACCAAGGTGTGACCGTGCCAGGTCTCAGCCCATCACCGTGGCACATGGTCTGCCAGCTCCCACGCTTTATATAAAAAACAAAATAGGATAGTTTTTAGCATAATTGCGGACACAATAGCCTTAAGGTCTGAAGATGTTCTGGTTTTTGTTTGTTTGGGGTTTTTTTCTTTTTTTTTTTAAGTTGGACTGATGAAAGATGTCCCCTGCCTTAAAACCCCTTTCTCTCTTCATATTGCAAAGCACATCTGGTTGGCTGGGGTGGCAGCTCTCAGTGCCCCCCCTAGCACTGCTGCTACTCAAGTATGGCTGAGTAACACTTGGGTATGAGCGAGTTCGGGTTTTTGAAAACTGCCTTGCACAACTGAGGCCCCTCTCTCCCTGTCCCATGCTTCCCAAGGCTGGTCTTCACTCGAGAGTCAATTGGTGTTGCCTGTGTCTAAATAAATACCATTTGGATTAGCGCATTTTGCAGCTACATCTCAAAAGAATAGTTAAATTTTACTTGTGGTTTTTATTCTGAAATTTATGCTTTCATTTTGTTAATGCTGACCCCGGCTGCTAGTCCCGGAGTCCGTCTGATGCCAGGGCTTCTGTGTGCCAAAAGGCCTTGAGTTAGAGAGCCGTCCCATTAACTCTAAGAGAAATTTGTTACCTGCCTAATACCCCAAACTACGACATAAAGTAATTGTGTCAGAAATGCTACTTATTGTACTTCCCAGGTTTTGTCATGGGGGACATGAGCTGCATGGCTGGGATTCATCTCACCTAATACCTATATTGTAAACATTTGTATGGTATGGTTCACCTTCAGATGGCTGTCAGGTACTCCAGGTGAACTGCTCCCTCAGTTCCCTCCGTTGACTGGAAAGGCAGCCTGTGGCCACAGCTGTATAAGCTTAGAGAAGATATGTCCTATCCTAAGTGCCCTAATTTGGGCAGTTAGTGACTGTTGTAAATAATTGTAGTTTTTAATTTTTTGTTCTTCAAATTCCGTATGTTGGGTAATGCTTTTATGAAGTGTAAGGCTAGAACATGTACTATGACCTGTCATATTGGTGATGCACAGATAGTTCTTTGTGAAACCCCAACAATTCAGTGAGCCTAAACCGTTCCAGCATGTCTTATGGGTATATTGAGAGTAGTTCAGGAAACTTTTCTTGTCATGTCCCACAAAGGAAAGACAAAAGGGAGGAACTGCTACATTTGCAGATTTCAAGGCTTTAGCGTGTATGTGATTTGATGAGTCGTGATGAGATCAGGCAGCTGTGTGACTTGTTTGCAGCTAAAACATTGTATCTCTTTTCAATTTGTCAAAATTCCAGTCACTGGATCTTACTACATCTTTTCACAGAGATTGACTAGCACCTACTCTTGGATATCTTTTCCATTTGGAGGTACCAGGATACACTCATGAAATCAGCTGTGAAACTTCTCTTCAACAAACTGGATATCCCAAGCCCCGTAAGACACCTATCATAATGCTAACTTTTCAGCATCTAGATCACTTTCTGTGACACTCCTTTGAACACTTTCCAGTATTTTGATGTTGTAAGCAGATACACCAAATTAGAAAGCAAATTATACCAAATTAGTGTTATAGTAGTAGATGTACAGAGGCGAGGAAACTTCCTACCTTCTACTTTGTAGTCCCCTTTGCAGACCCCCAAAAGGTCATGCTAATCCCTTTTGCCATACCATTTCACCAAGGCTTCCTATTCAGACAGTTTTCTGTACATTCTCCTGTGATTACTGCTTTCCAAAGCATTTTTTTAACACGAGCATATAGGCCATATTCTTTTTTTTCCCAGATGTATTATGGTGCAGTTAGCTACAATGAAATTATTTTGACTGCAAGGCAAATCAAATCAATCTATAACAGGAAAGTAATGCCATCCTTTATTAAAGTCACTTGTTTGTTAGCGGCAAGCTTTACATTAATATCATTGTCTGATTAATCAATAAAGATGTTAAATAATCTTTCACCAAGAGTCCTTGGGAGTCCCATTGGAATCACTCTAGTTGCTGATATCTCCGTAATCACAACTATGTTTGAAATCTCTGTGAGCCAGTTTAATGCATCTGATGCATGCCCTGTTTTTTCCACACAATGTATGCATTTCAGCCAATGCAATCCTAAAAAAAAAAAAAACAAACAAAAAAGACAGCAACTTCTTGATATAATTTGTTTCCTGTGAAAATATGCTGCATGCTGTACTTGTAGTCACTATATTTTTGTTAATATAATGAAAATATTTCCATTTATATAGGTTTATATTTTACTATCTTAAATCCTTTTAAAGTTCATTTTAATGTAGTTACTCATATAGACTACCTAGTAGCTGAACTGCATGCTAATTAGTCATTAAGAGTAAGATCATACAGCTGAAGTAGAACATATGGGGTCAGAGGCACAAGTGAATGGTGATGCTTTCCTTTGAGCGGGTGACTAGGATCACCAGTTTCCCCAAGCTCCTAAACTTACAGGGGTGACAGTGGACCTTGCCATAGTGAGGCATGCAGTGAGCTGCAGTGATTCCCCGTTATCACGCCCCACTCAGACCCGGTCAGAAGAGGGGGGGGACGGACACTGTGACTCAGATGCGCAAGTCCCCAGCGGTGTGGACTAAGGTGAGACAACTCTCAAGGTCCACATACAAACATTTATTAGATTCCCACAGTGATTAATATATGTCTTAACTAGGTCCACAATAATTGGTTAGGTATACAACAAATTATGGCAAGTGGAAAGGTACGCCTTGCGTTACTTAGCAACAGATATACAATGACTTACAGCAAGCAGTACTTAAAAACAGATAAACAATGAATTATGGTGAGTGGTAAAGTATGCCTTGCGTTATTTACTTGACAACTTTAAAAGAGAAGAGAAAGAGAAACAGAGGGATAAAAGGAGAGAGAGAGAGAGAGAGAGAGAGAAAGAGATCACCGGTCCTGGTTCCAGCGTTGTCTAGCCAACGGGGGTGGGGGGTGTGTCTGTGGTTCATGGAAGCGCTCCTCTATGTAAAATCTCCCCCGGGGAAAAAGTAGTTCCAAAAGGGAGTGTGTCTGTCAGTCAGTCAGTCAGTGCGTCTGTTCGTCCCCCAGGGGCACTTATTCTCCCCTTTTATGTTTGCTGTATCAGTATGATCTGCCCCACTATTACGGTGACAGTTCCGTCTCAGGTCTCGCACCTCCCCAGGTGACGTGTAGCATGATTTGGGTGCAGGGATGAGTGCTATAGTCATATATGTTTAGCATGATCTCGATAATCTTCATTAGCATATGCAGGGGTGTCAACTTTAATATGCATTTCACGGATAATGAGGCAAAGGTCATCATTGGGCATAGTAGCCCGCCGAAGAAACAAAGGACTACACAGATTCTTGTTATCTTGTCCTTGCTGAGGAAAAGCAGAGCCGTCCTGTCTCCCTCCTCCAGATCCAGGCAAGTTTCTTTCCCGCCTGAGTAAGCAGGTGTAAGCCTTATCAGTTCTTTGAGCTTAAGGCCTGCATTATTCGCCCCATGACTACAGCTACGTTTCAAGGTACTTGCAAGCGTTTGAGACATTCCTCAGTGAAGCTTGGGGGGCCTCCTCCTCCTCCCTTTCATCTCTCACCATTTGTTTCAGGGAATTTACTCCACTGCTTGACAAAGAGATCAGGTTAACACTTGCCAAGAGAGATGCTTCTTCACAATTCAGCAACTCAGACTCATGGACACAAACCATCCGGACTTTTTGAAAGGTTTGAGTTGGAAGCCAAGGTTTGTCTGTCATATTCGACATTATTCTTTTCTCTCTCTCTCCCTTCCATTACTAAGAGCCTTGCAAATTTGCAATTCTGACCTGCCATTTTCTTCCGACCTATTATTTCTGTTGTTATCAATTATTTTTGTAGATTTTATGTATCGTCCTCACTATGATATCAGAGAACTAATTTTCCAAACAATGCCTGTAAGGAATCATCTGAATAGCTGAAAATAAAAATGATCCCAAGCTTTTCATTAGATTCCATGCTTACACGTCACACCCCATATAGTGTCCTCTCAAAGCAGTTTTATGTTTTCTTTCTTTCATTGAAGAGAACCTCTGCTAAAAGTTGGAGAAAAAATATACAACCCAGTCATAGGAATATCTAAGTATGAAAAAGTATGCCACAGTGTAAAACTGTCAGTAGCTAAGTGGTATTTTTTTATGTGAAGCCTATCTGTGAAATAGAAAGTTCCATTTTTTAATCAATATTTGCTTGCATTTTTGACACTAAAAATTTATTCTACAAATAATCCAGTTTTGCTTGACATCTAAATAAAAAACCAGGCATAATTAAGTTCTTGGAAGCCATACCAATTTTCATTGCCATTTAGTTTTAATTTTCATACTTTTCATTTATGTATAATGTTCAATTTTAATTTTCATATATTTCACAGACATCAAAATACGAATTTTGAGTATATTCTTTTTGTATTTTTTGAAACTGATGATATGATAGAGTCTGACATTGCCGTTCTGTAATCCCAGGGTTGGGGCTATGTCAACAAGGTCAGTGAAAGTAAGATGTGTTGCACTGAAGTATTTTTATGGCTATTTTTGTAATTCTGAGCATCCTAATGTTTAAGAGTGCAGTTATTAATGCATTGTTATGTAAATCTTAAATATGGCCAAACCAAATGTGATCTATGAGTAGAAGTTAATGAGCCTTGATATGTCAACAGTTTTGAAGATGTTTCTCATGCTGAAGGCAAGTTTCTGTGCTTAGGTGTAAATAAAGTAAATAAACCAAGATAAGTTGCTGGCAATAGTGCTTTAAGCTAATTTCAACCAATATATTCAGCGTTGCTGTTGAATTATCAGGTACAAACTGTGTGTCATACAATGACAAAATAGAATTTCTAAATACAGTTATTTCTATTAACTCTATAGAGACTGATAAAAAAGTCAAAATCATTGATCTGTGTGCTATATGTTTTTGAGTAATAAAAATGTAAAGAGAAGAGAAAATATTTGAGGACAGCATCAGGTTTTAAACACTAAATATTAGATAATTCAGTTATATATATTGAAAAATCACACGTAGTTTTAGTGTTTGCTATAGCTTACTTCATCTGGAAATGCATTTGGTCAAAGAAAACACTGAAAGTGTTTAAAGTTTTGTATATTCAGAGTTACTGATAAATTGATATTAGCGGAGTTGTTTGTAGTAATGGACTTGCTTCTCTTTTCCTGCTCTTGCTCCCTTAAGTGTGTATCCAGTGAATGAAATGTAATAGCTGCTTGAGAAAGAGGGATCTGAGACCACACAAGAAGGAAATGAGGATATTAATCTTAATTGGGTAATCATTTGAAAGTATTTCCTGGTAGCACAGAAAATGCTGATTTAACAGTTGTCAGACAACAAAGGTACACAGACATAGAAAGCAAAAAAGGCAGGAATTGAGTCAAAATTAGCAATAAAGAGCTTGAAATTAAGTATTTGCTATGACATTAGCTCCATATTCTCCTGGAAAAGCAGGTGCTGAATCTTTCATATGATGGATCTTCAAATCAAAATTTCAATGATCAGGAGGCAAAATAAAAAGTGCTAGAATTATTTGGGGATAAGAAAACAAACCAAATACTCTTCTGATTAAAATTTGCTGCTGAAGGTAGCTGAAGAAAGCTGTCTTAATGATGATCAGAAGGCTTAGGCAGTCAGAATTTTTTATTGGTAATTCATTCCTTTATTTAAATTTGGCAGGATATACAGACCCCTCTAAAGTATTTTGGAGAACACAGCGCTTACTATAGTCAAGCAAACTATTGGCTTATTTATACTTTATTTTCAGGTAATGTTGTTGATGGGAGCATTACATCTGAATTTCCAGAATTTGGAGTAATAGAAGTAAGTTTCAAGTTCACAGTGTTACATGTAGGCACCTGAGTTCACTTAAAACCATGTAACAGAGGCTATATGAGTTTTGGATATACTGAGGACTTACAGTGGAACTGAAGGATCTGGGTAATCTAGAAAACTGTTACCTGTATATGTACATACATGCATACATATATATATGTACCCTACAGTATATGTGCATATGTTGACTGAAATATCTTGTGAAAATGCATTTTTTTACTTCTGTGTATTTTGTGAATAAACATTTTGACAGCATTTTTGGGAAGTATTGAGCAGATAGAATAGAAACAAGATACAAGGAAGGTAACAATAATCCTGTGAAATTAAAAAGACTCCAATTAACTGGTTTCTTAAAACTGAAATGTCTAATAGAAAAAGAAATTTGAAATATAGGCAGCAATCATTACCGTGGGGAAATTAGCTTGCTATTCAACAGGATAAAGTCAAAAGGTCTAAGAAGGTCAGAGGAAAGCAGACGCTTCCATTGCTTCAGTCTTGAGAACTTGTTGTGAAAATACATGCAATTAATTAAAACAAAGCTACCCAGAGACCTGAGCTGTAAAGAGTTTTTCTTGCTACCCACTGTCATTTGTAAGTGCTCTTCAGACTTTCTGCAGAGCTGTATTTTAATCCTCATGCAAAATTAGAGGAAAATGATCCTATGAGTGCAAAACCTTCCTAATGATAAAGGAACTGGAATCACCAGAATGCAGTAACTTATAGCTAAGTGAGGTTGTTCTCAAAGGCAATTATGGGTTTTACAAAGATAGTAATTTGCTTCTTTTCTGCATAGATACATTGTCATTCATCAACATTTAGTTTCCCCCACATTTTTCAAGTTCTCTTTTGAGTCACTGAAAGCTTTATAGGAAGTAGATGATTTGAGAAATACCTTGTGTGACCTCATCTCTATGGCCTGATCTTGGCAGTCTGTAAGATGTACTTACCAGTGTAATGACATTTGAAACTTCCAGTGGCAGGAATTAGAGAAAAAACCCCATACACGTATGGATCCCTGTAGCTAGGCATGTAATGTATTACCAGATTTTTATTATTTGAGAAATTTTTCAGGGACTGGAATCATTCATAATTGTCACATTAGTAGAAGTGGAAAAAAATTAGCTTTGTGTACAATGAGTCATATGTGCGCAAACTATTTTTGAAGTAAGTTAACGTCTTACGTGAGATTGTTGTAACCTTATTTTAAACCTGCTGTGTTAGATAAAAGGTGTTAATTTACTGTATTGAGTAGTCAGCATCTTTGTGTCCTTATTTTTGGAAGCATTAGTACTCCACATTACGAATTTTGCATGCTGGCGGGTGTCTTTGCAGACACTTGTTGCTAGAAAGCAGTTTAAATGTGGACTGCCACGTTATGTGCTGTTATTCCAGTTCAGCCTCTGAAGTTTAACCCATTTCACAGAAAAAAATGCCATGAAACAAGCTAAATGTCTGAGATTATCATAAACCAATTTTGTCTCAGGACATACATTTCTGAAATCAAGACACTGATAATCACCATCTGAATAAAGCTTTGAAACACTACACTACTACAAAATAACACAAGTATTTGGGGAAAATGTTGCTAGGATCTACCACAGTCAGGAAGAGACTTGTGTTTACCATATGTTACAAATTTGTCTATGAGATACCTCATCTGGTTTCTACTGTGAAATGCCATCTGTCTTGTACTCAAAATCTATGGAAAAGTAACTGCTGAACTCTGTAACAAAGAGATTGTGGATAAATATTTTGAGATTAGTGCAGATCTGTAGGTATTTCATATTATTATCTTTATTTATGTAGACATACAGTTATCTTTTAGGAGAATATATAAAAAAATGAACGTATACAATTATTAAGATGTTACCCTTTTGATATTTGCAGGTAAAAGAGACCTGTAAGATATTCACGATGCTGTGACTAGCCACTGGTAGATCATATGGCAGACGGTAGCTAATAGTAAGTAATAATATTCCATCTGCAGTTGCATCTTAAACTTCAGAGCACTGTGAGATGAAGGTGTCCTAATATACAAGTTTACAGATGAAAATATTTTATGTATCAAATAGGATGGTTTTGGCAGAGATGAAAATGCTCTACTTAGATTCTTTATCACCTGATTGCCTTGCGACCATATCAACATATTCTGTATAAGAAGCCATGCCCATCACTACCCCTTGGCTTCTAATTTGCCCTTCCTGTGCCTGCTGCTATGCAGGGCTAGTTGAGGACCACCAACATCCTATAGACTAGGGCAGATGGGTAGAGTTTGGCATCACAGACCTCATCTTCACCCAAAACACTGAGTGTAGCCAGTGCCATTTCAGATGGGATAGTGCCCTTTATGTCCTCCACTCTACTATCCAACAGAGGTTTTGGGTGAGAAGCCAGCACCCTGTTGTGGGACCATATTGTCTTCCATTTTGGGGATGGCTAGTGCTGAGTTTAGGAAAAGAAGGGCTTTATCCAGAATGCTGTACCCACTGTCCTGCAGCGACAGCATGCATCCGTCAGAGCTGCTGTCACATTGCCATGAAAACAGGACAGAAGCCATTGTTTCCTATGGTGCCTAGACAGTCCAAACATCTGCATTTTACCTGGGGGCTAGTTTGGTGGCAGCGAATCCACTGCTGCTTTATAGTCTTTGAAATCATTTTACAGCACTCCAAGGACACACATCACCTCAGAAATGAAAAAAAATATATAGGAAGGTAGGTAATTAGAATCATAGAATCATAGAATAGTTTGGGTTGGAAGGAACCTTTAAAGGTCAATGTCCCCTGCAATGAGCAGCGACATCTTCAACTAGATCAGGTTGCTCAGAGCCCTGTACAACCTGACCTTGAATGTTTCCAGGGATGGCACACCTACCACCTCTCTGGGCAACCTGTTCCAGTGTTTCATCACCCTCATTGTGAAACATTTCTTCCTTATATTGAGTCTAAATCTTCCCTCTTTCCGTTTAAAGCTATTACCCCTTGTCCTATCGCGACAGGCCCTGCTAAAAAGGTTGTCCCCATCTTTCCTGTAGGCCCTCTTTAAGCACTGGAAGGCCGCAAGAAGGTCTCCCCAGAGCCTTCTCTTCTCCAGGCTGAACAACCCTAACTCTCTCAGCCTGTCCTCATCGGAGAAGTGTTCCATCCCTCTGATCATTTTTGTGACCCTCCTCTGGACTCGCTCCAACAGGTCCATGTCCTTCTTATGTTGGGAGCTCCAGAGCTGGACGCAGTACTCCAGGTGGGGTCTCACGAGAGCAGAGTATAGGGGGAGAATCACCTCTCTGGATCTGCTGGCCACAGTTCTTTTGATGCAGCCCAGGATACGGTTGGCTTTCTGGGTTGCGAACACACATTGTCGGCTCATGTCCAGCTTTTCATCCACCAGTACTCCAAGTCCTTTTCCGCAGGACTGCTCTCAATCTCTTCATCCCCCAGGCTGTATGGATACCAGGGGTTGCCCCAACCCAGGTGCAGGACCCTGCACTTGGCCTTGTTGAACCTCATGAGGTTCACACAGGCCCACTTCTCAAGCTTGTCCAGGTCCCTCTCGATGGCATCCTACTTTATGAATGTCTAGAAGACAAGGTCTATGCTACAAAATAGGCGTGTCCCTATGGAGATAGCTTTTTTTTTGTCTGCTCCCTTCCTGTCCCCTTCTTGGTAGTGGATATTCAAAAGGGTATATAAAAAACCTCACAAACATGTTAAGAGACTTAGATGCTGTGAGTTCAAACCCTGTCCAGCTGCAATATGACTGGAACCCAGGGCTTCCCAGGTCCTGGGTGAGTGCTCAAAAATTTGACCTTTATGTGAAAGTCCTTATTCTCCAAAGGCAGCTGATTTTTTGAATCCTGAGTAAATGAAGACACTTTAAAATAGGAATTTGGGAATTAGTTTTTCTCTCTAAAGCCATTACATTAGGCCCACACAGGAGAAATGTTTTAGGTACATGTCTTTCTTTGGTTATCACCTGATTCAGTAATCTCACTGTGCTAGCTGCTGCAAATCCTGACCAGGGAGTGTTACCCTCTGCCTAACTTGGGATAATTTCATATATAAGATTAGGCAAACACTGAAGTTTGTTTTGTGACCTTGATCATAGACATGGGCAGAGAAAGAGGATGAAAGACAGAAGGTCCAAGAGAAATCTTGCAGCAGGGCCCTATGTGCACCCCTAGGCTCCCCCCCCAGCGCAGGGTCTTGGCTGCCTGGGCTGGAGGCCAGCTCTGGTATGGGGCAGCCGTGTAAGCTGGGATCAGGCTGCTGGGAAGACAGAGAGCTGCAAGATGCTTCTTTTGGGGGCCTCTTCTTTGCCTGGGACCTGCATTTAACCTCATGCCCTCAACCTTGGTTCTTGCCTGAGCCAGGTTGGAGGTATGCCTGTGCCTGGCCCTCATCCTGACCTGCTGACTTGGCCTCAGACCTGCCTCATCATCGGGGACTTGCCTGGGCTGTGACTGACCCTGGTTACCATCACCAGACCTGCCCCTCTCTCCTTGCTTGGGCATGGTGGGACTGTCCCCTTGCTGGTGAGGATGGTGCCCTGCCACCTTGCTGTCACCCCGGCTCCTGGCTTGCCTTCCCTGGGGAGAAGCCCACTCTTTGCTTCTCACAAACGATTTATGGAAGACTTTTTTTTTTCATCTCAGCCTTTTATCCTTCTTTACCTGTACTATTTGTTGGGTTTTTTGCTGGACTGCTTTGGTGGATCTAGATTTTATATTGGACTAGGACTGAGAATAAACCTATCTAGCTGATTTTAGGAAAATAATCAAAATTATTCATGAAGTAGAATTATATAGAAGATTTGTGGTCTAAGACTAAAGTAGACCTTCTAGTGCTTTTGGAAATATCTGTCTAAGAAATCAGAAATCACAGTGGAGGGGGAAAAAGTACCTGAAAACCATGAAACCATAAGTCACTCCTAAACGTCATCTCAAAGACTTACTTTTCCTGTTGTCTGTTTCACATTCATACTTTGCTTATTTATATTGCATGGCCGGTTATAGCTGAGACGGAGTTAGAGGTCTTACCTCAGTATTCATTTCAGATATTCATGTGCACTGCCAGATTACTACAAATCTCACGAAAGCTCACGTTATTTTCCCAAAATGTCTGCTGGAGTCAGCTATAAAACTTAACCTCTCAATGATAAATATACATTGATAAAATTGGTGTCAACTAAAATGTCACTGAAAAGAGGAGGAAATTACAGCATAGCTTTTCAGTGGGAGGCATGGTAACCTGGTAGAGTGCTGCAGCTTGCCTTACACAAGTAGGTTGTTTATAGCTCCTGTTAACAGAGGGATTGACTTTCTCTGCCAATGGCTCTGTTGAAATGAATACAGCTCACGATCAACTTCCTAGTGGCACAGTGAGTCATTGAACTTCTGCTAAATGAGCAGACTGAAGCTTCAGAGGAAGCTGTAAATAACTAACATGTGGAAATCCACCATTGACTGACATGTCAAAATACTTTGGGCTGAAAAAAATAATCCCTCTTCTGATATCAGTTGGGTTAGGAATTGTATTTAGCCAATCATAACTATATGGTTATATTGCTAGATTAGAGATGAGATTTCTTTATGTTGAAAATGTGAGGGTTTGATCCAAGTCTACCTCTTAGCAGTACTGTTCATTTGGGGATATGCTGCGCTTCCTAACTTTTGCTAAGTGCACGGGAACACAGCATGCAGATGATATTGCTTATCTCTGCTATTAGCAAATTCCCCTTTGTAAATTCTGCTGTCAGAAAATGGAAAGAACCTGTTCTTTGAGCCCAAGTTGTATTTTGAGACCCCACCATTATGCTAAACCTCTTCCTTCTGACACAGCATCCATTACAGGAGGTGTCTGTCCCATATGGGCCCAGTGATAAAACAAAAGCCTTGTATTTTTTTCCCCCCTCTGTTCCATACGCTCTTGCTCCCAGAGTATACCGAGGGTTTGGGTTTTATTACTGGATTACTTTTCCAGCTTTCCTCCCCCTCGAAAGACTAACGAAACTCAGGAAGTGCCAATGCGGGTCTGGAAAGTCTGAACAGTTGGGATAACTAATCTAATTTCGGTTTTGTCTTTTAGAGCTTTGCTGCAATACAGCCTTCAGTAGTAAAAGCAAAGACATATTAAGCTCCATAAATAAAATCTGTTCAGAAATCAGTAAAATGTTCTTCAGGAAAAGACTTTTAAATGGGCAACTGTAACAATATTATACTGAATACCTCCACCCCCCAAAGGAAGAATAAAAGTAAAATGTACTAGCCAAATGGCAAGGATCAAGAGCCCAATATATCTCTTTCTCATTATATGAGGTTTTTAAAAGGTGACTGGGAGACTAGTGAGTGCATTTTTATCGTACAGTGGCAGGAGAAAATTAAAAAATGGCTCTATTAAATGTTCTCAATAGCTTAATTAAGAGACATATAACGAAGCACTTAATCTGGCTGGCTTTTATAGCCAATGGCAATGGTAACTCTTTTAAAAAGAAAATAAAAGAGAAGAAAAGGAAATATTGCATCTACATGTTGTGTGGGGAGATGCTGTGGCTTAAAGATAATCGATTATCTTGAAATTTCATGTGTAGAAAATTGAAAAGATTATTTTTGGTGGCTACTTTAGACTCAGAACTTTGCTATTTTATCTTGCAGTCACAATAATTTTTTGTGCTGCTTATTTTCATGCCTATTTAATGGTACTTGACGCCTTCAGGCAAAATAAATATCAATCTTCCTTGGTAACCTCCTTGTGCTTCCAGAGTGCATATTCTTGCTCATCACTTAGACACCACCCACTAAACATACTCAGTAACAGTATTGACTGTCTTTTCACAATGATTACTCGTAAAGAAGAATCTTTCACAACTGAAACAAAATATTTACCTCACTTTAAAGAGCAGTAAATGCATTAGAAATAGTTTAAGGAAGTTAGGGCAGGTTGTGGCATGCCCGTAAAGAAAGAAATCAATGAGTTGCATTTATATGATAAATTAAAATGAAGGCATTATTTTGCAGGAGGTGGAAATAGAAGGTGGTGTAGGTAAGCTTAACTTGGATGGGAAAGTTCAAATCAGATAGGAAAGTCTGGGTTTCAGTACCACAAGGCAGAAGGGAAAATATGGAATCTGAAAATTCCTTTTTTAACACTGACTCTTGCTCCTGACAAAAGGTTTAACACAGAGTTTATGTATTTAGGTAAAGTAGATTCAGGTTGTCAAGTGTAATTATCAACTGGAAAAGATCAAATTAAAAAAAAGAAAATACAAAAAAGATTACAGAAATGCAAAAAGGTATTACAAACATGCCAATAAAGTTATTTCATTGGCAAACCATTTTGTTATGTTTCATAGCATCAGTGAATGAAGATTTTGTTATATTCTCCCTAACATTTAAGTAAACTGAGGACTGGTAAAAATGAAGTATATGTGAGACTGAGAGTCTTTGCTTTACTTAAACATTATGAGGATTCTAACAAAATCTTCAATCGTTTACTTAGGATTTTCTTCTCTGGCATACTCTACAGAAATAAATACCATAATTTTGACAATCTGATGGGCTGTTTTAGCCCCCATTATGCAGAACCTTAAATTCTGTCAGAAAAAAAAAAAAAAAGCAACCTTTATTCAGTGGGCTGATAAACACCATTAACTCCTAGGGAGGTCAGTGGAAGCTAAGCAGGGACTCTGCCTCCAGGGAGCTGTGCTGTTTGTGTTCTTCAGCCCTTGGCCCAGATTCATCCCCTTCTGCCCATAAACATGGACACCTAAACCAGCAACTCTTTGTACAGGTGTCACAAAAAGACAGACATATAGGGAAAGAGCAATTCCGGTAACATTCAAAGTTGTTCTGTGGGTCTGCTTATTCCCCCCATTGATCACTGAATTACAGAATGGTTGAGGTTGGAAGGGACCTCCAGAGGTCATCTGTCCAATGCCTCTGCTCAAGCAGGGCCACCTATAGGTGGTTGCCCAGGACCACGTCCAGATGGGTTTTGAATATCTCAAAGAATGGAGACTCCACAAGCTCCCTGGGCAACCTGTACCACTGCTCAGTCACCCTTACGGTGAAATAGTGTTTTCTGATGTTCAGAACCTCCTGTGTTTCAGTTCGTGCCCACATTTCCTCTGGTCCTGTCACTGGGTACCTCTGAAAGAGCCTAGCTCTGTCCTCTTTGCATGCTCCATTCAGGTATTTGTATGCATTGGTAAGATCCCCGTGGAGCCTTCTCTTCTCCAGGCTGAACAGTCCCAGGTCTCTCAGCCTTTCCTCACAGGAGATATGCTCCAGTCCCTTCATTATCTTTGTGGCCCTGTGCCGGTCTCTCTCCATTATGTCCATCTCTCTCTTGTACCAGGGAGCCCAGAACTAGACACAGCACCCCAGGTGTGGCCCCAGCAGTGCTGAGCAGAGGGGAAGCGTCATCCCCCTCTACCTACTGGCAGCATTCCTCCTAATGCAATCCAGGATAACATTAGCTGCCTTTGTGGCATGGCCACACTGCTGCCTCACAACCAACTTTGTGTCCACCAGGACACCCAGGTCCTTTTCTGCAAAGCTGCTTTCCAGCTGGGTGGCCCCAGCATGTACTGGTGCCTGGGGCTGTTCTTCCCCAGGTACAGGACTTTTTTGAACTTCATAAGGTTCCTGTCAGCCCATTTCTTATTTTTAAGAAATTTATCAGAAACAGAGAAATAAGAAATAATTTTTCTATAAATAAGAAATTATTTAGATAATGAAAGATTATAGAGGAAAGATATATTTGTTCTATTTCCCCTTCCCTACAGTAGAGCACCTGTGGCTAAGTCATTTCTGATAGACATTTGTCTTGTTTAGTTTTAACAAGCTCCAGTAATGAAAGCTTGGCAAGTCCCCCCAGGCACTTCTTTACTATGAGAAGGTTTTTCTTGATGTCTACCCTGAAATTTTCCTTGCTGTGATCATTGCTTTTCCTCTGTGATCGTTTTTTAAAATCATCAGGTTCCCACTCTTCTCTATCAGTCTTCTCTTTATTAAGCTAAACAACACCACTTTATTATATCTTTGTGATTTTAGATCTTTGACTGTGCTTGTTTTTCAACTCTCCAGAAATATGGACTCTCCATATTTCTACAAATATGATGACCGGCTGCAAAACCATATTCATGGCCCCACTTGTGGACTTGTGGTCTGGGCTTTTGGTGATGGCTCCTACTGAAATTCCACCCACCCCCCAAAAAACCCAAACCAAAACACCACAAAAGAAGCTGAACTACCTTGAGCTGAAAAGTCATGCAAAAGACTCATTGTGCTTACCAAATTCAGTGAAGCTTCATCCAGCTTTCATCACAACAATGCAAGCCTGATGAAGTTCAACAAGGCCAAGTGCAAGGTCCTACACTTGGGTCGGGACAATCCTTGCTATCAATACAGGCTGGGGGATGATGTGATAGAGAGCAGCCCTGTGGAAAAGGACTTGGGAGTACTCGTGGATGAAAAGCTGGACATGAGCCAACAATGTGTGCTTGCAACCCAGAAAGCCAACCGTATCCTGGGCTGCATCAAAAGAACCGTGGCCAGCAGATCCAGAGTGGTGATTCTCCCCCTCTATTCTGTTCTTGTGAGACCCCACCTGGAGTACTGTGTCCAGCTCTAGAGCCCTCAGCACAAGAAGGACATGGACCTGTTGGAGCAGGTCCAGAGGAGGGCCACAAAGATGATCTGAGGGCTGGAGCACCTCTCCTATGAAGACAGGCTGAGGGAGCTGGGGTTGTTCAGCCTGGAGAAGAGAAGGCTCCAGGGAGACCTTCTTGCGGCCTTCCAGTACCTGAAGGGGGCCTACAGGAAAGCGGGGGAGGGGCTGTTTGCAAGGGCATGTAGCGAGGGGAAATGGTTTTAAACTAGAGCAGGGTAGGTTTAGATTAGACATTAGGATGAAGTTCTTTACAATGAAAGTGGTGAAACATTGGAACAGGTTGCCCAGAGAGGTGGTAGGTGTGCCATCCCTGGAAACATTCAAGGTCAGGTTGGACGGAGCTCTGAGTAACCTGACCTGGTTGAAGATGTCCCTGCTCATTGCAAGGGGGTTGGACTAGAAGACCTTTAAAGGTCTCTTCCAATCCAACACATTCTATGATTGATTCTATGATTCTATGCAAAGGACAGAGACCTGGGGTTTTGTTTGGTTTGGAGTAGAAAATCTCAAGCTTGCTTCCTATATCCCTAAAATAGTATGTATCGGCTACCTATGATTTCAGGCTGTGTCTGTGTAATGTTCTTCCTTTGCAGTCCATCTGCAGAGAACTTCATACGTACACTGCATAAAAGCAACGGTGGGCATCCAGTTTAAGTTTTTCATTTTGACTACCTCTGTACTCAGCAGAAAGAGAGAGGACTCCTGGAGGGTGATTCATCTTGGGATGAAGTAAGTATCAAAAATACAGTGGAGATACTTTGCTCTGTGAGACCTCTCTCTCTCTCTCCAGTAACCACTGAGGCAGCCCAGTCAATTAGCTTAAACTAGACGCTTAACCTTTAGATGGCTAAATAAGGTTGAGTGAAAGTAATTAGCAACAATATTCTGTTTCAGAAATTCTCATTGCTACTGAAAAAAAATACTACTGCAAAAGATGACCTCATGAAATATTATCCTGCTGACTGCTTTGTCCAGTGTAATTGAACAAAAATGCTTGTAAAAACAAAATAGGCACAGTTGTGGGCTATCTACTCAATAAACTGTACACACAAGTCGCAACTAATGACCTGTGGTGAATTGCTAAAAACGCCAAGGGTAGAATCACTGCAGCATGAGCAAATCAAGTGGTAGGAATTGGCTTGTTTTGCAGAGATTAAAAAATAACATAAAACATCATGTTGAAAAAGATTTGCTTCAATCAGGCATCTGCAGCACAGACTCAGAAATGTGCAATTTCTCTCCGTTTACACAATCACCAGTGTTTTATACAAAACATAATCCATGGATTTGATTGTTCAATAAATTACTGAGGTTAAGAGTCCAGTAGATTTCAGAAATAAGTGCACATCAATTGTTATAGTTCCTATTTTGAGTTGGTTTCTTTAGGCACACGTAGCCGTGCCCTGTGATCTTCTACAAGGAGCATATGCACAACTTCCAAGTACTAAGCAAGTGCTTATTGACTTACACAAAAAATAGCTTGGATTTAATGACCTCTTGCGTTAAGGATTAATACTCTTAGGTTAAGGATTAACACTCACTGCTCCAGATATGGCACCCAGGGTCTTTGCTGCCCAGCCAAGCATCAGTCGTGAGGAGGAGGGCAGGCTGGTCCCACAGCTCTCCACAACGGATGCACAGGGCTGCAGAGCTGCCACCTACCGCCAGCTCCACCAATCCTCATGACCCTGATGACTTGACCCAGTAGCTCCTGACTAGTCCATGGGCTGACAAGCCTCCCCCTCTTTTTAATTTAGGATTATACACCTTTCCATGCCAGTGTTTTCCCTCTTGAATCCTTGAGCTGCTAATAATCTTGTCTTGCCAGTTCTAGTTCTATCTCTAATTTTTCATTTTCTTGTCTCTGTGCAGACTTACAGCTCATTTTTGGCAGTCTGAGCAGAGGTTGTGCAGCTGTGGTGTCAGAGCTGGCCCATGGATCCTTGGTGCGTAGACTGCTAAAGCCCTGGTGATGGGGGAAACTGGCAGCAGGATACAGAAATAAAGAGATGGGGTTTGCTAAACAGGATATACATTATTAAGGTAATGGGAGAGAGTGAATTTGAAAAGGGCATAAGATGCCGTTCTTCAGGGCATTCACCAGTAAACAGCAAAGTTAGGAAGAAACTGTCCTTACCTATCAGTTCTTCCATGACTGCTTACCTCATGGACTCTGTGGAAAGTTCCTTTGCAGCATCTGGTACCAATCACAGTCAGAAAAAGATGACATGAAGTAGATGCTTGGGCTGCTCCTGTATTTGCAACTCCTGCACATTGTATCGATGCATACATATGTGTAAAAAGACCTACAACCAACCTATGTTCTGCATTGCCCTGATGTTTTTGAGTAGACAGGTGTAGAAAGTGATTGTAAAAGATGTATCAATGGCTACTGTTTTTTTTCACCAAATAGTTCAACATTTAATTTATCAACATTCCAGATGGAAAACAACCCACTTTTACTTGATTTGCAGAAAGATACCTATCTGTTCACATTTTTATATCACATTTTTATATAACTGATGTCCTTGGTGATGGTTGCTATGAAAGAATATTGGCACTTTAATCCAATGTCCCATTTATGGGGCTGGTGCACACTGGTCCTCTTGCTTTAGATTTATAGTTTCTACTTCAGTAGCTTTAGATTTCTTCTAGTACCAAGGCTTTTTCCTAGTGACTGGTTTTCAGTCATCTTAGCATTGGTAGGAGTTAATTTTCCTCTTTCTTGTTTATTATAGTACTGTGTTCAGCTCTGGAGCCCTCAGCACAGGAGATATGGACCTGTTGGAGTGGGTTCAGAGGAGGGTCACAAAAATGATCAGAGGGATGGAACACTTCTCCGATGAGGACAGGCTGAGAGAGTTAGGGTTGTTCAGCCTGGAGAAGAGAAGGCTCTGGGGAGACCTTCTTGTGGCCTTCCAGTACTTAAAGAGGGCCTACAGGAAAGATGGGGACAACCTTTTTAGCAGGGCCTGTCGCGATAGGACAAGGGGTAATGGCTTTAAACTGAAAGAGGGAAGATTTAGACTCAATATAAGGAAGAAATGTTTCACAATGAGGGTGATGAAACACTGGAACAGGTTGCCCAGAGAGGTGGTAGGTGCGCCATCCCTGGAAACATTCAAGGTCAGGTTGTACGGGGCTCTGAGCAACCTGATCTAGTTGAAGATGTCGCTGCTCATTGCAGGGGGAGTTGGACTAGAAGACCTTTAAAGGTTCCTTCCAACCCAAACTATTCTATGATTCTATTAGTCTACATTGACTTTCACTTTAGACCTAGTCTCTCTTGCATTTGAAAAATATATGAAACTGATTTCTCTGCTGAAACATCATATAGCTCAAACTTTTTTTGAAAGAAAAATGTCAAGAGGACGTGGTTTTGTTACTTAGAAAAAGGACTCAATCATTATGTGTTTTCCTTCATGTGTGAATTTGTAATAGTTAAAGCTAATGCTACCTTCAAGGTAGAATAACTATGGTGAATATGAGAACCCCACTGACTGGATCGAGTTAACTCTGGCTATCATCCAGGGAACTCCCTTGTTTCTCAGTAAGAGGGTTTCAGAAGTACCATTTGATCCTCTTTATTCATATGTGACTTTTCCCTTTCCTTTTTGCCTCCCTACAAACAGGAGATGCTATTTATTATTTTCAGCTCAATACAACAGTAATGAAGGAAATACCTTCATGCAAATCAGGGTAGATTCTCACTGTGAACCTTGGAAAACTCCAGGCTAGAACAAGCCTCACATGACATTGCTGAGTGTGATTAGGAAGGTGTGGTTTAGATCTATCTATCATACAGGTGATGCTAAGGATTAAAAATCCTGTGGACTTTTCTATTTCCCTGAGCACTGCCTTCAGATCACCACCCTCAGCACTACTCTGAGGTTAAATAGATGTGGGTAGGCATATCAAGGAAATTAAGAGGATAAGGTGTTTGGAAGCTAGGACAAATGGGTATGATCTGGTAACGAGAACTGAAGATTGTTTGAAGGTGGTGTTATGGGGCAAGGACTACGAGTAGGCATGGAGATTCAGGTTGCTAAGACTCTTAATGTGAACCGAAAGTCCAAAGGGGAGTGGGGTTCAGTTGCAGAAGGAATCTGAGACTTCAAGCTTATATTGCTGCTCCATCTTTTCTTCTTACAACTTCACAGCAGGAATCCAGCATGGGAAGCACGGAGACAGAAAGTGTTTGTCTATTCATAGCAGCTCCACATACCTCAAAGACCATGAAGTGTATGTAGGAGCTTAACATTTGAAGGAAATACTCAAGATACTACTATCTGCCTCCCTGTGCTGTGCCTCCCACTCAGTTGCACCGGAACAACAGTTTGTGTGCTCACAATGTAAACTGGATTATGAACTGAACTAGTGTTCAAAAAACACTAAGTTTTTTTTCTTAAAGTCAAATCATTTCCCTGATCTGCTTCAGAGCATGGCACACCATCACACGGGGATAATAGAAAATGCCTATGCTGAATTTGTCATAATGTGAAAGTATGGTGTGAGAAACCATGTAAGATATGGAATATTCTATAGAACTGAATTCTGGTAGTCATAATTCTTAAGGATGTTACAATAAAATACCTTCTTCTATAACACATACAAGAGAACTGAGAAAGCAATATTGTGACAAAATGTCTTGTTTTTTCCTCAGAAACAATGTGCTGTAAGTTTGCAATATGGGCACCATATTACCTACCAGCATTGTCCCCATTCCATGTGACATTTTCTGGCAAAGACAAGGACTCAGTATTTAAGTAGGAAATACTGTCCACACAGCTGATCTCTGCTGACTGCCTTTGCAGACTGTTGCTAATGCAATTGCAGAAGAAGGATTCTGTATTTGAGTTGGTAATGGTGGTGAATGATTCCTCCTAATAAAAGCAGATTCAAAATAATATAGATAGAAACCAAATAATATACGTAGATAAACATCTCAAAGATGGTAAACATTCACCATGTTGTCTGAAAACTGGCAACTAACTACATGAAAGAGACCTAGATAAACGAGCGTGTTCACCAGAGGCAAGACAGCAGAAATCATCTGTCACTTTTGATAGCCACTACTTAGCTAGTGTCCAGGCTATGCTCAGCACATGTACCATCTTCTTCTGGTAGCGAGGAAGAACAGAAGGACCCAGGAAACAAGAATGGGCAAGAGGGTGAGGTCGCTGTGTGTGAAATGGAGCAGAGGGTTGTCAGCATGCTAGGGGAAAGAAAAGATGGTGTTCCATAAAAAGCTAAATTGTATGTGTTCTCCTAATCATAGAATAAGTGCTGCACTTTTAATGCCATAGAGAGTTCAGGAATTACGCCAGGTTCCAGATGCTTCAGGGAGATCTTTATTCAATGACCTGTTCCCACAGCCTGTGTGGGTCACTCTGCATTCCCAGCTGGAACAAAGCTACTCAGAAATCCAGCTCTCTACACCATAGCAGGCACTGCTAGCTTTATAGCTACACAGAGCTGGAATTAATAGTTCTGAAACATCTGTATGGAGTAATGGGGATGGAGAGGAATGGATAACATGGCTTGTTATCTTTTCCCTTCTGTTTTAGTTTAGTTTATTTAAATTATCAAGTGGATCTAAAATTCCAGAAATAGTGTTACTAATGCCTGTAACAAATACAAGATACGCTATCTTGTCAGGTTTGCTCTCCTGAACATTTGGTCTACTTATCTACAATTATAATTGCAATGAATAAGCCAAAAACTGAGACAAGAAACTGAGCAACCATGTCACACTTCAATGAGCTGAAACTGGTTTAGGTGTCATATGACTGGCAAAACTTCAGCCCGAATACGTGAGGGTTGCCTCAAAATGTTCTTCTAGTTGACTACCAAAGGCTTTTTCTGTATTAAATGAGACTCCCAGTGCTTGATTGATTTTTTAATAAATTTCAATCCTGACTTTTTTTTTGGCTCATATAGTACTGCTGTTATCATCCTAGACTCTGTGTCTGGAGACCAAAATTGTCATAGCTTGTCTGTACTATTTCTTTTGTTTTAAATGTTTGCTTTCATGAATCTTATATGCAAAAAAAGAAAATTCCTTAATTATGTTTCTAAACTTTCAGGAATTATTAAAATGCAAAGAAATGGAAAAAATGTAAATTATTCACAATTAATTTATTCTTTGTTTTTCTTTGTCTTGACAACAAAATTAGGTAACATATATCTACTGTAATACTTTGAGGTTCTTGCTGCAATCTGTGAGGAATGTTTCACTTAGAAGTAACTGTTTTTATTAGTTCAGCAAAAGAGATAAAAATGATGGATTTGTAAGAGCTTAGTTTCATAAAATTTGCTTCAAATTCAGTATTTAATTTGACAATATTCTCTAAGGACATTTAAATGCCTTTTTCCATAAAATAATGTACTGTTCAAAGGTTAGAACTTCAATTTTTGGGATGTTGATGAAGCAAGCCTCATAATTCAACATGTTAGTTAAAATAATACCAGCCAGGAACTGATGCTGTGCTTCTTAAGTTTCTACTGCTGGAAATGCGTGCAATAAGAAATGGCAGTGCCTTGCCTTCCAGGGTCAGGACGTAGGTGTTTTTACAATATTAGTCACAGAACTTATTGCATATCAAACTATTACTGGTGCATTTTGAGATGCTGATGCCACGACATCTTTCAGACATGTTGGTTTGTGCGTGTATAATGAATTGCTTCTCCAAGACCACGGCTCCTACACTCCACTGCAATACTAACAACAACAATAAGAAGGAAGAAAGATCATTTGCTGCCTTTATACAAATGTTCTCAGCTAAAAATGTATCCAGCATACATAAAGCCTATTCATTTTTTTAAAAAAAGCCAGTTTCAGATAGTTGAAGAAATCTGAGTAACTCAGCTCTAGTCAGGCTTGTGTAGCAAGCACAGCTGGACTCCAGACACTGACTCATTCTCCAATTACCACTACCCAGCTTTTCTTCCAACAGGCTCTCTTCTGCCAATAAATCTTCCAGCTTCCCATAATGTACTGTCAGGCTGAGATCATGTCAATGTAGACATAAAAACTAAATATATGTCCACGCCCATAAGGAGGAAAAGAAGGCAAGAAATTTGGAACTCGCTAGCACCAATAAAAGCAAAAAAAACCCCAAACAACTGGGAAACATACAGGCAACTTTAGAACTTCTTTGTACAGACCACAGTGGAAATATTCTGCGTCTGTATTTACCAGGCCGCGTTCTGTAAGTCTTCTGTATTTCTGCTGCAAGCAGGAGAGGAAAGCAATTTATACTTTTATACTAAGAAAGGTTACCCTTAGTTAAAAGCAACAACACAACAACATTCGACTTTGTAAGATGTTACAGCCAAACTATAGGGAAAAACCCCCTACATTTTGTAAATACAAAAAATAAACAGTGGTCTCTACCAGCGCCAGTCTTGCTGTCATACGTGAATAAATAATTATTGATCTGAAGGACTGTTTGCAATATCTTGCTGCAAACTTCAGATATATAGTATGTCCTGGCTTGTGTCAGGAATAGTGTGGTGAGCAGGACTAGGGAAGTGATCGTCCCCCTGTACTCGGCACTGGTGAGGCCCCATCTCGAATACTGTGTTCAGTTTTGGGCTCCTCACTATAAGAAAGACATTGAGATTCTGGGGCGTGTCCAGAGAAGGGCAACGAAGCTGGTGAGGGGTCTAGAGCACAAGTCTTATGAGGAGTGGCTGAGGGAACTGGGGTTGTTTAGTCTGGAGAAAAGGAGGCTGAGGGGAGACCTTTTCGCTCTCTACAACCACATGAAAGGAGGTCTGTTCTCAGAAGTAACAAGTGATAGGACAAGAGGAAATGGCCTCAAGTTGCGCCAGGGAAGGTCATGGTTGGACTCGATGGTCTTAATGGTCCCTTCCAACCTAGACGATTCTATGATTCTATGTTCCATGTTCTTGTGACCTTAAAAAATGAGATCGCTCTGGAAATTCAACAGTATGATTTCTAGATTGTTTTTGTGATTGACAGATCATTTTCCATCAGTGGCAATTGTCTGTTTTAAATTGTGGTCTACTGATGATGGGTTGATATAGAATCGCCATCCCTGGAGGTATTTAAAAGATAGGTAGACATGGTGCTTAGGGACATGGTTTAGTGGTGGTTTTGGCAGTGTTAGTCAATGGTTGGACTTGATGATCTTAAAGGTCCCTTCCAACCTAGACGATTCTATGATTCTATGTTCCACATTCTTGTGACTACAGCATGTGGGCTTTACTAAGTTTTGGCACAACCAGATCTCCCTTTTACTTCAAGTTTACTCCAGAAAATTTGAATTTGAGTTTAACTGAAAGATCCTAAGATTCACTCTTTCCTAAACCAGGTATCTTAGACCAATTTTAGTTATATGGATCCATACAGTGGATGAAATTCTATAGCCTGTTGTATGTAGGCAGTTAAAATATATTTTCTTCTGGCTCTAAAATCTATTGAAAGACAAAGCAGAAAGAGTAAATCATAGAGCATATTCTATTTTTTCTAATTGTGTGACCAGTCTCTTTCTGTAGGCCACCAGCAAGCATCTTACACTCAACCCATCATCAGTAGACCACAATTTAAAATAGACAATTGTCACTGATGGAAAATGACCTGTCAATCACAAAAACAATCTAGAAATTGTACTGTTGAATTTCCAGAGAGATCTCATTTTTTAAGGAGTTTTCACAGATATCCAAAGATTCTAGCCAACTGACTCCTTAGTCCTATGCAGCATGGGAAAGATAATATCCCAAACTAAAAATGTGGCTGACAAACCAGCTAGTAGAAAGTCCCAACAGCAAAATCAAATTGATATAAAAATTCAGTTGGTTTTGCAAAGTCTCAGCCAGGCACTTTTTTCATTCTTTTCGGAGTTCAAAAATGTCAGGGAGAATGAGTTTCTGACATTTTCTTTGGCTGCTACTGAAAACTCATCTATATTCAGGCTATTACACTTGAACTTTGAAGAGTCTGTCATAGCAACCTTAAAAAAAAGTTAGTGAGTCCAACTTTAGCTTACCGAGGGAGACAGGAACCTTGTAAGTGAATGCAGGTATTTTTATATCAGCCTCTGAGGAAAAACCTCAATAAAAATCATAGAAGTTACAGACTATGAAGATGGGTAAATGAAATGGGAAGTCATGCTAGTCTTTTGCCTCTGAAGCCAATAATCTGTAAGACCGAATGTATTTGTAATTATCTAAAAGGTCATTATCTCCCCCCTCTTCTTTTTATACATCACATCACTGAATTTTTAGAAAAGCCCTTTGTCCGATGTGTTGCTTTGAATTTCAGTACTGCTAGAAGACTGCAGCAGGAAGGTGCAGCTCTGCTGCTGTTGCCTACTTGGCCTACGCCTACCTTTGGAGGGGCAGAGGGCTGGAAGGTGGGAGCTCTGCTCCTCTTCCCCGGACAGTCTGAACTCCTTGGATGGCAAGGCTGAGATGGAGCCAGAATGAAGAACAGGGTCTTGATCGCTTCAGCTGTGACTGCTGAATGGAGAGTGCAGAATAAGCAGGTTAGTAAGTCTGATGCTGGTGATAAGAAGTGTGGGAAGAAATAAGGCTGGCTGCGGGGCTGTGAGTGAGGGAAAGAAGTGAGGTTGGGGATGGAGTTACTACTATTACTCCAACTACTGAATTACTGCTCCCTACAAGTGAGGGATGTCCACATATTTGGAGCCAGGGGATCTGTGCGGGCAGTAACACAAGGGCTGCCTATGCNGGGGGGCTGGAGGGGAACACAGAATGGGGAAAATGAGCATCACAACTTCCTGGGGCCCAGAAACTGTGTCAGAGTGGCCTGAGATGTTGTAAGTGAACTGGCATGGCAGATGAGGAGACTGAGGAGGTAGGGATGACAGCCTAGCCAGCGTACTGCTGAGGACACCTGGGACTGTCCCTCCCTTTTTGAGACTGCCTGCTGTGTACTCCCCTCTACAGCTCTGGCTTTCTCAGTGCCCTGTGTAGAATTTGCAGACTGCTGTGGGCATACAAAGCAAAACCAAGATGTTCCCAGGCCTGTAAATAAATTAACGCCCTTGGCTCTGTTCCCTGAGAATATCACCTGCTCCCTCGTGCAAGGCAATGAGGTCAGTTGGCGTTGGATGAGGAGGTGTAACCCGGAGGCTGTGCTGCCTGCTCACCACTTGCCACCAAAGGGCTACTGGCAGCTCTCTTGCTGCCGGAAAACTGTTTTTTGTAGGAAATTCTCCATTCACCTCTGTGCAAGAGGTCCCTGAGAGATGATACAGTGGACTTTTAAACTCTGCGTGTGAGTTACTGTCACAGAAGTGCACATTTCCAATTATCTGTTTTTCTTGTTGTCTTCATTCGTTTTAATCTTCAGCTAATTGGACTTTTTAATCAAAACCAAACGTAGTTTTTCTTTTATTACTATTCTGGTATATTTAATTTTTTCTACTAACAAATATATTATTGTTATGCAATACCTTTTTGTACCCCATATAGCGTTTTGTCCTATGTAAGTTTTTGTACTAGCCTCATCTGTCTACTGTGTGGAAAACTTCTAGGGATACTTGCAATATTATGAATTTGTCCCACGTGGTTGGTTCTTTCTCTCATACTCTTACCAGAGAGAGAACTGTATGTCAAGTTCAGTGCTTTGTTGCTATGCCTTATTGTTTTATTTTTAAAAGCATTTCTATTTATTTAACAATTTGTATTTATGATAGAGAAAGGAAGGCAAAGAAATTCTTGCACTTGAAGTGAAAGCATGAAAAACTGCCTCCCCAAACCCCTGTCATCTTTTACCTTGTTAGAAAGATGCTTTATTCCCGAGGAAAATAATTATTGACCTTAATCTTAGATGATCCTTTGGCCAGGGTAATTTGTTTGACTTCAAGACTTAAGAGAAAGACTTTGTGTTCAATAGAGAGCCAGTACGAGGAACAAAGAAGACAGAAACTTTTCTTAATCAATAAAATACTGAACAAATTTGTTGGAATACAACAACCAGTTCAAACTAAAGCACACAAACTAAACCACTCTGAGAGTTCTTTGTGCTATGTGACCCCCCAGCTGTGGACTTTGTAGACAAAAATATCCTGTGTTGACTTGAGACTTCCAGTCTTTAGAATTGTTGAAAAGATCTCTGAAACAGTAGGTGACTGTAAATTAGAGCAGCTCTAACACATGTGAATTTTCTGTTATTCTAAAACAAGACTTAGCTGGCTCTCTGAAATGGAAAATTCAGTATTTTTGCTGCCCAACTGACTATTTTGCTGCCGCTAAACTACGCTCATTTTGCTTTATTTTCCTGCCCTCTAGAATCTGCCTACAGGTGCCCATTACTTGGTAGCTTTCCTTGCAAGGTGAAGGCGGACAAGCATGCACACCCTGTACTATGCAATCGAGAAAGGGAGGAACCGGAGGAGTATTCAGGCTGCCAGAGAACTGCAAGAAGAGCAAGGAGAAATGCCAACAGTGATTTTTAGCCACGATGACTGCCATGGTAACCACTGTACCTGCTTGACTGATTTTTGCTTTGTTCTACTTTCAAAGTTTACTTTTGCCTAAAATCTGGTCTAGAACACCTTGGAAGAGCTAGCATGGAGTATCAAGTTATCACAACGATCATCATATTCATCATAAATTGGTAAGGCACTCAACACCTCCACATGTACTCAACACTCAATATATAATTCCATATCCGCCATCATTTGTATCCATATTTAACTGTATATAGTCCATTGAGAAGGCAAAACTGCCGGCACTTTAGTGTGTAATATCATGCAGATACCCACGTAAGTAATCGGTCCATAAAAATGAAATATGTATACAGAGAACATAGCCACTTTTGAAAGCATGTGGGACACTATGCCAGAAAAAAATGCTGCTTTTTTTTTTGTAATGCATCAATACCACCTAAAATATGACAGTAAGGTATACCAGCTAGATTCAGTTAGATTCATTGTGATCCATGCTTGCCATTTAACTCTTACCAGATTTGTTATAAAAATGTTAGGTCTTCCATACATCTAATAACCTTGTGGTTTTGAAAGCAATATGTTGTTAATAGCTGTGCAACTGATAAACTTGGTTTCCTAACTGGAAGTATAAACATAGTAATCTCTTCTATTTAGTGTGGCTATATTGTACGCAATTTTAACGGTGATTTAAAAGTTATTAGGATAAGTCTCAGCTTCTGAAATTTGTTATGCAAAGGTACCATGTAGTTTTCAAAATAATAATGTGCGTGCCAGATTTCTACGTATTCACGTAGGTGATCTGAAGAAAGATTGCCGAGATACTCGTGCCAATAGTTATTCTAGCTCTGTAGTCTGAAAATAAATCAACAGTTTTATCAGCAAGCCCTGAATTTTAAGGAGCGTTACAGTAGGAACTGATGTTCACAGTGGTGGAGGATGTGATTGGGGTTTTACATTCTGCGACTACATTCTGCTTCCAGTGAAACCAATGTAGTTTTAGACAAGACTTAATGGGGAGAGGAGCCTTTATTTGAACATTTCACTGTTATTTTTTAATAAAGTAGTTGGTGTTGCTTCTTTAGCTCAACTTCCACAAAGCCTCAGCCAAAGGAAACACTAGAACAAGACAAAAGTAATATAAACACAAAATACTAAGAATTAAGACAAAATCATATATTCAGTTTTTAGTAGGAAGGTGCCTCAAGAATTAGCTAGTATGTTAATCATCTTCATCTCATATGTCTTCCTCAGGCAACTTCCAAGTAATTTGGAATTTTGCTTGCATAATGAACATAGGGGTTATGTCTAACTCCTTATGCTGGTACCAATTCATGACGGGGAACAGGGCCTAGTATTATGTACAAGGGAGACTCTTTTCCCCTCACTTGCAAAAAATACTTCAGTTTCCACTCCTGTGCATTACTTGCATTTGAAAAAGACCACAAAACCCAAATCCAGAAAACAAAAAAAACAAACACAAAACAAACTTGAGGTAAACAAATGGAAAATAAACCGACTTCCCAGGCACACTGGATGTCCTTTCGGAGGCCAGCAGGGTACCTACCTCTTTCCAAGTATTTCATGGGAAACTATTACTTTTAAAAGAAGATCTTAAAAGGTAGGTGCAGGTTTAGTGGCTAGATTAGGCAGACCAGATCCCACCCTAGTGTTTATTTTGGGGGTTTGCACTTGGAATGGTGAAAGTGCTCTGGGTAAGTCTAACACAGAGATTTATTAGCAATTGGAAGGCGGCTTGCCACTTACGTTTAGGTTGGAATTTTGCAGACTATTTTACACAGTGTCTGGGTATTTGAAAACTCAGTGTGTGTCAGGACTGAACAGGACATTTTTTCATGATCAAGTCATAGGCTTAATACGGGAAATCTGCCTGGCCAAGTCTGTATTATTCAATAGCCCTATATAAACACTAAAAAGGCTGAAGAAAATCCTTAAACTGCAGTGGGTTTCTTTCAATAGAGATGGACTAATATTTTGGAACATTCAGACAATAAGATTCTTCTCGTAAAAAATATTTTAAACCTTTGCATTATTCTGAATCCTGACAATTATTTTTTTATATGATTAAAAGAAAAAGATAAAAAAATCCTAGATACATAGCTATGTCTAGTTTTTATGTTGGCTAGCAATACTTTTGGGGTTAAAGAAATTTTTCAATTATTACCTACAGATTATGTGATAAGAAAGGATCCTATTCTGTACTGCTATGCAGGCAGAAATTTGATTAATCTCAGGAGAGTATTAGAAACACAGCAAATCTTAACTATTATATGTAACAAATGCATTTTTTTTTCTTGTAAATTAGTTTAGTGGTAATCATTTCCAAGAAAAGAAAACATCAGTATCTATACAGATAGACAGACTGAAAAACTTCCCTGCATGTCTCAGAAGCTCACAATTCAAATATGGTAAAGATAGACATTAGATTAGGAAAAAGAAGGAGATCTTGTGCAGCAGAATACATTAAGTCTAAGAATTAATTCTACTTTCTTAGTCTTGATGCTTGACAGTTCAAAACTTGCCCTGTCTTGTTTGGAGACAGTGGAGCAGTGGCTGAGCTCAAGCTATACTTACGCTGATTGGCCAGGATGTTTGTGTTAACTGGCTGCTTGCTGCTGCTCCATGCACAAAAGAGGTTGAGTTCTGCTTTTCTTTCCCCTGGTAGGAATTTGAATCTCTCTCTCTTTCCTTTACCCAGGCTCTCATTTCTCAAATTTGCGAGTACTTCTTATCTTTGATGCTTCAACCCCTCTCTCTAACATTGACTGAATGCTCAGAAGTTATCAAAGGAAGATTAACAAGAGACCCCCCCCCCCCACCTCAACCCCAGCATGGCAGGCAAAATTATTTAAAGCACATGGAACATCTTGTAATGGAGTAGAAGAGTGGCATCCTTTTGGAGAAGGCTAGCACAGGCACAGGGCAGATTCTTCCTTGATACGTAGCCTGAAAAAGGATGCTAAGGGATCGAAAATGTGATATTTAAATGAACAAGGATGCAGTAAGCATATTAGCTACAGCAGCCTAAACATACTGAAGACGTATGCAGTGAGAGGCAGAGGTGGGTGACAGACCTACCTGTCAGGATAAATTTAAGAAGATTGTGAAGATGTATCTAGATTTCCTCTGCCTGCGTACTACAGTCTTGGACAGGGGACTTGGAGAATAAATCCAGGATCTGAAAGCCCTGTATGAGTGGAGCCAGAAACTTAGAATGTCACAAGGGATGTGACCATCGTCACTCCTCACTTAAATAAATTAACACTGAGAGACTGAGAGTGTATTCTGACTAAAATAGCCTCCTGAACCTCTCTTCACTGCATCATTCACGCTTTACTCACTTTGGAGCCTGCAAGAATTTAAAGGCCATCTTAGAACATTTACCCTGCTATTTATAGTAAGTACAGAGGTATCTGTGCATCATGATCAGAAAAAAAAATCTCAGTATAACCTGGATGGCAAATATTTAAAGCAGTAATAAAAAGCATGGAGCAGAAAACTGCAAAACAGACATACAAGTTGGACTAGCAATGACACAAATACACTACAAGAAAAGTGTAACTCTGTCAAGACTTCTGAAAAAGCCAGATCAGCAAAGGAACGGAGTTAAATGATGAAAAAATCTATAAATAAATATTTTGGATAAACAGAAGTTAAAAAAAAAACCAAGAAGAATATTTTAAGAGGTGAAAACATGAAGAAAGCTAGTTATGAAGACAATATATATAAAGACTGAGTTACATGAAAATTCAATCAGGCTGATGATACAAGCAGTAAATAAGATTGTGGGTAAATTAACAATAAGAGCTGAAAGGGAGCTGGAAGGAGAGAAGGGACATTTTGTGCTAATCCCTGCCATCCATCCATAGAGATCCAAACATCCCTGACATGATGGATGAACGGATCAGCTTGAAAGAGAGACTAGATATTGGCATCACCATGTTTACCCTCCTATTAGCAGTTGTAATCATGCAAGTAGAGAAGAAGTGGGCTCCGACAGGTTAGCATCGGGCACTTGGCTAGTTAGTATAACAAAAGTGGGAGTAGAAACTGTGCAATGATATATATTTAATGCAAATAAGGGATTTGTTTTTTGTTAATTAGGTAGCAGAACAGGTTGGGGTGTGATGGATTGGACTGTGTTTAGATGGGATGATGGGGACAGTTTGACAGCTGACCATATGGGTGTTGTTGTAAAACATTTGTGAGGTGGGTTGTTGCAACATCAATGATTCTGTTTAAAAAAAAACTTAAAAATCAGTCCCTACTGGTAATGTTACTGTGGAATTGATGAAAATATACATGGAAAAAAGTAACCAAAATACTGTTGAAACTGTCTGTATGTTTCAATAAATACATGAGTAGGAAAGTTTGGTTTGTGAGATTGTTTGAATTGTGGTTTTGGGAGTTTTCCACTCAGATAGTACCTTTTTAATTCTTTGTCTGTTTTCTTTTCCCAAGAAAATGATTTTTGTGTGAAAGGGCTGATAAACCCCTTGTAAGGTTTTGCATTGTAAGATTTATTTGCCTAATAATACAGATGTTAATTTTGCTTCTTAATTTCTCCTGAAGTAATCATATGACTTTTTGCAATAATGTTACTGTTAATGGTTAATTGAAATAAAAAGAAACCCAAACAGGTTAGGTCTTCACCTGATTTCAGACAATTTGGGGATCATTACTCAGCATTAGAGGAAAAGAAACTAGTAGTGAAACAACCAACCAAAAAAAGAGGCAGATGTAGACATAACTGCTGACCTGTAAAAAATCATCAGGACAGGGTTTAATAGCAGAAATGGTGATGGACAGCAAACTGCATACCATGGTTTCTAAAAGCATGGTACCGCTTATGTGCCAAACCCTAAACATTAACTGAAATGAAATTAAAATGAAAAACATCATTGCTGGCTTCTGTGGAGTGTTCCTCAGCATTGTCACACTTCTCCCCCTCAGGTCCAGGCCGGGTACAGCACTTAAAGTAAATGTGCGAGCTCTTGTCTTGCTCCTTGCCCTGCCCTGGCCGGTGCACTGCCGGGCTCAGTAAGATCTCTTGGATAGCAACACACTGGTCAGACAAAGGCAAAAGCTATTCCTTCTTGCAACTACTAGGCGGATTTTGGTGGATTCACTCCTACTCCTGACCAACTCGTGTAGCAGCCAAGTGGGGAAGGGAAGAAACTGTGCAGGGATGAGCACTGGCTATTCGAAGAAAGTTGCTTTGGGTTAAAGTTGCCTTTTATATATATATATATATATACTTATCGACAGCATGTTTCTTCCTGGAAAACTACAGAGCAGCCCTGGAGAGTGAAACTTGATTTTCTATCCCGTTAAACTGTTCAAATGGTCCCTTAGCAGAAGTTTGGCCCAGACCAAAGAGCACGCTTCACAGCCTGAGAATTAGCAGGAGCATAGGAGTATTGTCCGTAGGCAATTTGGATGTGGCCACCTTGTTTTGAAGGATAATTGGAGTGGGTTATCCCACGTCAGTTGTACTCAGCACCACGTTTAATCTACAAGTACGGAGGCAGGCTGCAGTTTTAGGCTGGCTTCGAGTGGTGGTGTTTGTTAAGGCTCTGATCAGATTACTCAGCAATGTTTTAGGTGTTGCCCATGAACATGAGGCTAGTAGGTGTCCTGGTCCACGGTCGCTTCATTGTTCTTAAGAACTTGCCAGCTTAAGCTACTGATTTTCTTCACCTGGTGGCCATAAACCGTACGCCAATTCTGATTTCCCATCCCTTTACACTCTGAATTTGTTGCAAGATCATTAACCAGCTTTTCTGGTTGGGGAAAACTAGCAAGTAAGTGGCATTCTGAGGCACGGACACAAAGCAGAACATAACCCCAGCTGCAGCAAAATAGTCAAACCAGTGGCAAAAACGGCAAATCCTGCAGTTATTTTTGAAAAATGACAAAATTATACAATTGTGGAACGGTGCAGAGTTTATGGGATCATGGAATTAAAAGGAAGTTCCTCAGTGTTTGAATACTGTGCTGAACGTTTCACAGTCAAAGCAGCTTAACAGCATTGTGAAACTTTGTGAAATCGTGATATTGTGATCCTTGGTTTTGGGAGTTGCGTATGATTCATATGATATTGCTGTCACTAATGTGAACAGGGGACAACACTAGGTGACTGATGGAAAACAGCAGTTGTGCCAACCTTGAGGACAGACGTTGGCTGCCCTGGGAGGACACCTCGGGCAGACCCTTGGCAGGCAGGGTGCTGGGTGCCTTCATGCACCGTGGATGCGTGGCCAGGCCCTCCACGACAGCAGCCACCTGATGTGGCCTGGTGCCACCGATGGACCTCACTCCACTTGGGCCCCTGGGGAGCCCCATTGCTGCAGTATTTAAGCCTTCCAGTAGCTAAAGGGGGCCTACAGGAAAGATGGGGAGGGACTCTTTATCAGGGAGTGTAGCAATAGGACAAGGGTTAACGGTTTTAACTGAGAGAGGGCAGATTTAGATTAGATGTTAGGAAGAAATTCTTTACTGTCAGGGCAGTGAGGTACTTGGAACAGGTTGCCCAGGGAAGTTGTGGATGCCCCAACCCTGGAGGTGTTCAAGGCCAGGTTGGATGGGGCTTTGAGTAACCTGGTCTAGTAGGAGGTGTCCCTGCCCACGGCAGGTGGGCTGGAACTAGATGATCTCTAAGGTCCCTTCCAACTCTGACCATTCTGTGATTCCGTGATTGTGAACACAGAAGATGCTTGTGGGCAGGCAGCAGTGAAAGCCACTGCTACTCTGACACCCACAGCCATGTATG
>VYXH01004500.1:1312-35303 GCA_013397275.1 Burhinus bistriatus | reverse complement strand
AAAAAAAAAAAAAGGTGGTAGTATCCTTAAGTATCCTGGGACTAAAAAGCCCCTGAAAACTTAATGTTTCTCATTATGCACTTAGTGGTATTTTGAATAGTCAGTTTGGTTTAGATTATCCTCTCCTGTAAAACTTTACTTTAAGCTTTCAGTTATTATTTAGATAGGACCATTGCTTTTCTGTGGGAGATGAGATGCTTTGAGGGTGTTGGTAGTGACACATTTGAAGACAAGTTCTGCTTCTGGAAGTAGAATTGTCTGGTGGCAAGAGTCTGGTCTAGAGTGCAAGAGGCCTCTATTTTTGGTTCATCTGTGGCTTCAGGAAAGATGAGTTTGGGTCAGATTCACAGAAGGCAATACAAGCCATGCAGCAAAAGCCTAAAGGTTAGGTATTTAGTTCAGGAGTGGAATTCCCTAAGCTTTGTCCACTGTGCTAAGAAGGGAGGAAGGCATATGTGAATGACTGTGGCCAGCACGCTGAGTGAAAGGCTGCCTCAGTCAGAAATAACCGAGCAAGGACTTGGCTAAACATCTGTCTTTGTCACTGATGTGGTATCTTCCCCCCCTGCCCTGCATCTCTATAATGGCTCTGGAATCTCCTGGAATTAGTGACAGATGCAGATAATTAGACTGCTTTTTTTTCTCTGCAAGCTATCTTTTTTACAGAGGATCCTTGTCTTTTGTATGAGAGCTTATTTGACTGCAGTGTTTGCTTAGGAAATAAATGGGAAACATGTTTCAAACCCTGTGTTTCAGGGAAATTTCTTAAGTATTGGACTATAGGCAGGGCAGAGGTGGGTAGCTTATTGATGGTGAACCACTGTGCAGAAATGAATACAAGCTATTTTGGGCCACAGAATCAGCAGGAAAGAGTCTGACTTTGTAGTCTAGGGGGAAACACCCCATCTTAGGGAGGAGAGGCATGGGATGGGGCTCCAGGGCACTTTTTTAAACTACTTGCAAATGTATTTTTGTGTTCCTGTTTATATACGGATAGTTTGATGCAGTGTTTCAATAAAGCAGCTTGATAATCAGTTTCCACTTAAAGTAGCTTTTTTTTTTTTCTTTGAAAAGGTGGGCTTAGTGATTACTCATAAAATGGAAAATAGCATCTTAAGCACTGTGAGGTGACCCTGTACCCAGCATTCTTCCTTCTGTCTTGAAAAGCAGCTATTTCAGGCATGAGATATTTTTATGCTCTGAAACTCGCATGTTACCCAAAAGATAAAATTGAGAGGCAAATAGAATATGCTGTTCTCTTAAGTTTTTATCATACTAGGTCAGAAAAATAAGCTTGGCACAAATTATTAGGTTAATTGATGAAAGCTATTAAGGCAGGAGTGTTTGAAAAAGCATACTTAAATAGCCATAACTGCAAACTAGCCTGAATTCAGTTCCCTGTGGCCTGTCAGGCAGTTGTGTTTACAGGCTTGTTTTCCAGCAATGCTACCTTTTTAAGTTTCTAGTTGGCCAACAGTGCCACCCAGGGGTATGAGTTTACATCTGCTTTTTTCTTTTCTAGTTTGCGTTAGTCCTCACTTAGAAAATTGGATTGTTTTGGTTTGGTTTTTACATGGTCTGAAGTGGCCAGCTCCACCGTTCTTGTCAGTTGAATTTGTAATGTCATCATCTCTTGACTGTCCTTCTTCTGCCTTCTGAAATCCAAGACTTTTTTTTTTCCTATGTGATAAATTAGACTTGTGTGTTGAAATTGCTGCCTCTTACATTGACTAGCATTTACTTTTGTGTGCTTTCTGTACCTATGCTTCCCTTGCAGTCCTACCTTTTGAAACTTAACCTCTGAGGACTCTTCTGTTGTTGGTTGCCTAGTAAAATAGAGCTCTGGCCCATGCCCGGGCTTTTCACAAGTAAACATGAAATTGTTGGTAACTGAACTCTCATATTTAATCATGGAATGTGAGCTACTGGTCTTAGGCTGCAGATTTAGGAGCATTTTCATGTGTTTCTAAAGTATTTATATGTTGATGCTTCATAACAAATATGCTGATCTTTCCTAGTGCTCTTTGTGGGGTGAAGAGGATTGATTTCCACCCCCTGCCGAGTGCTGATCCCTGATATGAAAGTACCTGTTCTTTCTTATTATTCTTCTAGTCAGGAATCTGCTGATCTGATTTAAACTTGAGTATTATGCACACAAAAAGTTAAGTGGCAAAAACTGAGGAGACATTCCTAACATCTGCACTTCAGCTACCTGCAACTGTCTCATCTTCAGCAGCAGCAACTTGTTTAGTTATCTAATGACAGTGACATCGCTTTTCAGTTAAGCTTGTGGTTTTGATAATAAGTATTATTACTGATATGTGTCTGGAATTAGAGTGTACAATTTTTTTGAATGTTAATAATGAGTATAAAATGTGATTTGGGTTTAGAAATGACTTAAAATTTTCTGAAGACATAACGAAGAAATGAACATGAATAATGCCCTAATGATGATGTTCCTAGGAAAGTCAGCTTTAAAGTATATGCTGGACATATACAGTAACGTAAGCCAGCTCATCAGCTAGTTTGTCAACTGTAGGAAGAATCCAGGTAGATGTGTGTATTATATTAGAGATAACAGTAATATTTTTTTGTTCTGGTAGTTTAAGTCGGTAGGTGGGATTACAGCCTTCGATCTACTCTTCTGAAGGAAAGGAAGAACAAAAGACTGGTTGGCTGACTCCAGAGTAACTATATATGCTTAATTTTTTTTTTTTTCATAAGAAAACAAATGCAGTGTAAAGCTGATGAATTAGGAAAAGAGTAAAATTGTCATGTCCTAGGATTTTGTTCCTGTCCAAGATGATCAGAGAAGAACTGCAGATGATCAGAGAAGAACTGCAGAAGATCAGTCATAAAAGCATTAACTTCCATTTTAACTTGCACAGATTATTAATATGTCTGAAGCACTGAAACTGTCCTCAGAGTTATACTTGACAAAGCACCTTAACAGAGCCTTTCCATCTGGGATTATAATTTGAATAATAATTACTTTTCTCCAAGCCATATTTATGGTTTTGTCCACAAAAACACAAACAACTCTGTTGTAATTCACTGGTCCCCTCTGGGAAAAGATCCTTAAATATTGTGAGGAGGACATGTAAGACTGCAGTACTTCTGTGCTCTGTGAATTGTCATGGCAGTAGCCCACAGCGTAGCTCTCGGAGGACAGTTTAGAAGAATGCCCTGTAATAGTGAGATACACTACCATCTGCATTCTGTGCCTGTACAGGCAGGGTGGTTTTTGTTACTAGTATTCTGGTACCTACTTGCTATAGCTTCAAGTGACATGCTGATGTCTGGGAATCCGAGTGCTGGCATGCTAGCGATCCAGTATGCAAAGAGGAATATGAATACTTAGAGACTGGCTTCAGTATTGTTTTTCTTTTATGCTGTCTACTGACTCCTGTCCCTGTGTTCTTGTTTATTCTCCTATTCACTCACCTGCAGTTGCTAAACCCCTTTTACTCTTCTGTCAGGTGTTAGATGTTCTATTTGTGTTCCTCACCCAAGTTCATTGTCATATATTTTCCTTTTGCCTGCTTCCAGGGTATTTTTTGCCTAGCGCAGAGCACTGTTCTTATAGTATCTGAGATATGTGCATGTTCCTTCAGCTGGAGGATACCCCAAAAGTGAGAAGTAGGCTTCATAATGTATTTGCCTCATCAGATTAATTGTGATGTTAATTGTGCAATGAAGAAGTATTGTGCCATGTTCAACAAAAAAAAGCTGTCCTCTAAGTACCAAAGGAGAATGTTACCTGCAGTTGCTTATTCTTATCTAAACCAAGTAAGAAACGGTGAGTACCATTTAAAAGAGACTAACAGCCTTCAATGTTGAGATTGACTACCTCTTCTTCCAAAACATCCGCAGTCATGCTTCTCTTCAAAAGTCTTTTCTGGTTGAGTGCTCTTTCGTACCTTCCAAGCTCCTCAGTTTGTGGATCCCATGCCAAAGTTAGCACTACATTTAATGCTGTGTTCACCAGGTTTGATATCTAGTTTATAAAGAAAGAGGGAATGTGTAATCAGACAACATGTTATGGGTTTTTTTTAATTATTTCTTTGCAGTGAGGATCTCAGGCGTTGGTTTCTTCAACAAGAAATGGATCTCTTGCGCTATCGCTTCAATGAACTGAATGGCAGCTTAAGACAGAAATTCCTGGAACACGTTAACTTATCATTTGAAGCTGTAAGTGTATTACTTTCTGAATTTGTGTTATATAGCGTGTGCCTGATGTTTTTTGAAGTTCTCATTAAGATAGTATTAGTACTTCTGTTTAAAAATAAAAAGTGTACTTGCAGCTTTAAAAAACAACCACACAGAACTTCTGAACTTGGAGAATAGTCATGCCACAGAAATAAGGATTAAGTGATGTAATTCTGTGCTGCTACAAGAGAAGTTCAGTCTGCTTCAGTCAACAAACACTTAACTGAAGCAAGTTAACAAACAGTGTCATTCTAGTTATTTACCAACTTTTGAAAAACCTTAAAGATACCAAATCTGTGTAGACAAAGAACTGCTGCTTTTGAGATGCTTTAGGGATATCATAAAAGAGTTCCTACTGTTTTATACGGCTTCATTTGTCTGAGTGGATTAAAGGAAAACATCTATTGCAGTTTCTGCATTAATGATTTCAGTAAAATTTTGCATTGCAGCTATGAACTATTTTGTTAGAAAGCTCCAGCTTTGCTTGTAGCTCTCAGAGTAAAATTAATAAAAATTAATGTATGATTATCTATCTACTGAAAAGAACTTTCTCTTAAAATACGGCTTAATTAGAAGAGCTTAAATATTCTGAAATATGTGACTGACATGCATTATATGTTGCTGAGTTGAAAGATCTAGCACCAGTGCATGTTGATGATGAAAGATGACTTGTGCAGTGTTGAGAATGAATTTGTCTAGCTAAACAGTAACACATGGGCTTTTCTGGGTCTTTGAGAGACTATTAGAAATGTCATTCTTTGGTTCAACAGACCTTTCAGCAAATGGTGTGTTTGTGGAGCTGTATTTCTGCTGCCTCTTCCCCAGTCTCATATTGTCCTGTCACAGTTGCAGCATTCAGATTTGTGAGAATAAATTAGTGTTTGCAGGTTGCTGGAAATAGCTAGGAGTATGGCTTGGTTCTGTGCTATTGAATGTACCTTCAGTACATCAAAATGATTAAGAAGGGATTACTTTCTTACGCTTAGTGAGGCAACAAAGCATCATATCATTGAAATTCTTCCCTGCTTCTGCTGTTTTTCCCCTTTCCAATTCTGGTGGGAATTTATGCAAAATGGATCCCTCCTTGCACTATTGTGTAAAACATTTGAATTCCATATGTATCTGAACTAGGTCTAAACTATATGGTGCTATGTAGGGGCCACTGAAAAATAAGACAACTGTAAAAGCAGTATTCTTTTTCTCAGTGTTGGATTTGTAAGAGGCTTTAAAAGGGAAATGAACTGCTATTCATACTTCTCTGTTAGAAGTTACAATGTTTTCATGCCTTACTGTGCCTAAAACAAGATTGAAATCAAACTTTGTGTTCTGCCTGGTTTTTTTTTGGTTTGTTTTTTTTTTTTTTCAGTGGTGCCCAGTGACAGGACAAGAGGTAATGGGCACAAACTGGAACATAGGAAGTTCCATCTAAACATGAGGAGGAACTTCTTTCCTTTGCAGGTGGCAGAGCACTGACACAGGCTGCCCAGAGAGGTGGTGGAGTCTCCGATTCTGGAGACATTCCAAACCCGCCTGGACACCATCCTATGCAACCTGCTGTAGGTGACCCTGCTCTGGCAGGGGGGTTGGACTAGATGATCTCCAGAGGTCCCTTCCAACCCTGGTGATTCTGTGAAAAGGGAATGTTCTCCAGGAAAGGGAAATAAGTTCCGGTATTGCAATCTAGTTTCTTTACTGGTAAACTGATAGGAGTTCTCCTTTTGGATTTTAATTGTTTCGGGTATCCTAAGAAAGTTAAATTTCTTTAAAGAGAAGACAGATGCCTTGCATTTTCTGGATAATGGTTCTGTATCTCAGAACTGCAATTTGAGATAGGCCAGAGCTGCTGAAGTTCAAACCTCTGTGTAGTCTGGCATAGCTATGTCTCCAGTTAACAATTCTAACAACCACTGTAAGAAGCGATTCTCAGTATTTAATAAAAGAAATGGTCAACTTTTTTTGTGGAGAGGGGGAATAAGTGGATCATCTTGTACAGTTCTGTCACAGTTGTCTTCAGTTACAGCAACAACAAAGTGAAGCTAAACACTGAGAATTCAGTAACTGTCATTTCTCTCCTTTTCATGTTTACTTACATGCATGGGGAAGTGAGATGTGTATTCTTAACACTTTTTGCAGAGGTTTTGCAGACTAATTCCTGAGGTTTTGTGTATTATAGATTGAGAATTATTGCTTTATAGAATCAAGAAGTCTTCAGTCTCATTCAGGGATAATATTTAAGCAGCTGTGAAGATCTTCTTTGAAGACTGTAGCACCAAAGATCTTAGTTAGCAACTTCTTGGAAAGAATGAAGTCGTTAACAACTAGAAGAAAAAATATTAGACTTTGAATTTTATATACGACAGTCATCTGCAAAGAATGTGAAATGATAGTAGTTCTGATTTCATGATTAAAGAGAATTTTTATCAAAGAACAGGAACTTTCTGAAAACAAAAATAGACATGAAATTTAATGAAAATGAATGTTTTTACTTTTATAATAGGATTTCTTATGTCCTATGACAGACATTTATATTGCTAATGGAGCAAAATACATGGGAAGGGGTTTGTTAAAATAAGTAAATATTTGCTGTGGGGAGCTCTACCTGGTTATAAAGATACCCTTTACTTGTAAAAGGGAGGCTATAAACTGATCAAAGTATTCAGATTAAAGATGATGACCTCAGTCTAATGAATTTGTTTTTGAATATGTACAGGATTATTCAAAAGTTTTACAATGTTTGTGAAAATAAGCTTCTTTACGTTTAGTATAAATTATGGAAATTTGAAGCTTAGGTAAGTTCTGACTTGAAATGTTTTTACAAAGCTGTTACTGCATTGACTTAGACCATCTTCAGTATTTCTGTAAGAAGCCTCTGGAACCTGGGCTTTCTGAAAAAATGAAAGTTTGCTTTGAGTTTATATTTGAGGCACTTTTTTGAACTTCTAATGGGTACATTGCATTTTAATCACTTGTAGGAAATAGCTTTGGCCAGTCTGTTTTCTGGCAAGTGTGCAAGATACCTGGACTGGTGCTGCTTAGCCTGCTGGAACACTGGTTCGGTGCTGAAAATTTTACGCTGCTCTGAAATATTAGTATTTATATTATCCTACCAATTTGTGCCAGCATATGCAACAGGTAGAGCATGAGGTATTGAATAAAAAGTCAAGAAAGGTAGAGCGTAGAAGGAAAGCAGGAGTAACAGTGGGGGGGTGGGAATGATGGACCTCGTTCTTGGTTTGTTTTTTTTTTTTTTTCTTTTTGGTGCAGCAACTTCTGTAATTTTTTAATTATTTACACTTTTATTTTAAACTCTGATGTAGATGTTTGACTGTTACTGAGATTGAGACCCTACTGGAGCCACTGACAACTGATATTCTTCCAGCTACTTGTAAATGATAGAGGGGAAAAAAGTTATGTAAACAGCAGTGGTGTTTTCCTTTTCTTTAAGCATGGATATGTTAGGTTAGATAAGAAGTGATTGTCAGGTCACTGGTGGCAAGGGCTAGGTTGTGCCCAAGAATAGAGACTAATGATGGTTATTTGGAATTTTATTACTTCTCAGTTTGAAAAACTCAATGGTGTGAACTTCTGAGGGGGATGTGTTCAGCATCTCTGACAATAACTTGCTTCAGCTTTTGATTTTTGGCCATGGTTTGGGTCCAGCTTTTGATTTTTGGCCATGGTTTGGGTCAGGAGTGAAACTTTTCTTTATTCCTTTTGGTTGAAGCATTCTGTGTAGTGTAATGAGTGTTGGGCTATTAATCAGAATACAAAACCACAAGGTTTTTTTTTTTCCCAAAAGTGTTTTGATGAAGTGCTGTTTTGCTTACAAATAGTACAAAAATAATACAGGGTAGTGTACTTTGTACTATCTGGGAGTAGCTGTCTTAAGTAGTTCATTTCCATCATTTATTTTCTAATGCAATACTAACAGCTTTAAACTAAACAGTTTTAAAGCTGTTGGTATTGCATTAGAAAATAAATAATTTAAGATTTGTGCTCTTCAGACACTTTTAAACTTTTTCAGATGTATCTCTTCTTTTTGGTATCTTTTTCAAAATTAAAGCAGCGTCAACTTTGAAGATGATTTCTATTGTAACAAAATCAGTTATATACCTTTCATGAATAGCTTCCCCCTCAAAATTACTGTATTGAGAACTTAATTCAGAATTTACCCTGTGTTTCCTAAGCTGTAGTTGAACCATGGTGTCAAAGGTGATGTTTACAATATAGCTTCCTTTCCAGTAAATAGAAAGACACTGAAGAAATATAACTTTTGAACTTTGCCTTTGACAGTAGTTAAAACTTCTAGGGACAAATAGAAATGACTTTATATACACAGACACTCACTCACTCTATGATGCATTATTAGGCAGAAGTCCCTTACATGTGTTTTCCTGAGAGTTGTTAGGCTTGGCCTGGGAGCAGAACTTGTTACATGGCACTCTTACAATAACAGCTTTTAGGAAATAATATTTTGATAAAATATTATTATAGGTATTTACTAGCTCATTTAAAATGTAGTTTTCTTAGAGCAGTGTAATCTAGTTAATAGCCAGTTGTGGGGTATTTCTCTTGATGTTACCTGTTCCCTGGGAAAATGGCAATTTGAGTAGCATTTGCTATTAGTTAAAATCCATCTGTCTTGCCAAAAGGATCTAGTTGTTCAGCTTAGAGCATTGGATTTAAAGGAACATTTGCTAAACTTTCTGTTCAGTAATTCTGAAGTTCTGTTTTTCAGTAAAGCTTATTTTTATCCTTGTTTGACACTTTAATTTCTGGACCTCAGTCTGTAATCTTGTCTGTCTTGACATTTTACATAATACTTCATAGATGGCTTCTGTTGGGTGTCCACCAAATTTTGAGGAACTACTTAAGGCAGAACAGACTGAAAGACTGGTTAATAGTCTTGCCTCAAAACTAAGCTTAGTTTTTTTTTTTTCTTTAAAAAAAACCCAAACCAAACAAACAATGAATCACCACACAGAATCACAGGGGTTGGAAGGGATCTCTGGAAATCATCTAGTCCAACCCCTCTGCCAGAGCAGGGACACTTAGAGCAGGTTGCACAGGACCACACATCGATCCATGACTCACTCCTTTTTCACCTGATTGTATATATTATTTCAGTGGTGCCCAGTGATAGGACAAGAGGTAATGGACACAAACTGGAACATAGGAAGTGCCATCTAAACATGAGGAGGAACTTCTTTCCTTTGCGGGTGGCAGAGCACTGGCACAGGCTGCCCAGAGAGGTGGTGGAGTCTCCGATTCTGGAGACATTCCAAACCCACCTGGACGCCATCCTGTGCAACCTGCTGTAGGTGACCCTGCTCTGGCAGGGGGGTTGGACTAGATGATCTCCAGAGGTCCCTTCCAACCCCGGTGATTCTGTGATTTATGTTTTTTTAGTGTTCTGTGGTTTGTCAGCCTTTGGATATGTTCAGATATGAGAGTTGGCTGCTTTTGATGTTTCCTTGTCCTGAAAGAAGTGCTACATTGCCTTTCTTAACACTTTAATATGGCACTTTCAACATGAGAAGAAGATTCTGCTGCATAATTGTTTCTTTTTTTTTTTTTGTGAGCAAGATATAGTTACTGATCTGTTCGCTGTTTCTAGAACTTGCTTATTTTTAATCTATACTTTAAGAGTATGTTCCCTGATATGTTGAATGTTTTTCCTATCACAGTAACAGGGGAGTCATGGAATAGTTCTGAAGGTATTTCAGAATGTTTCCAGTCTATTCTATACTTTATGTGCTTTAAAAAAAAAAAAAAAAAGGAAAGGAAGAAGGTTTCTGAGGGATAGTGCTGTCATCATCCAGGTAAATACTGAAGCTTTTTATGTATGGCATGTAATTTTCAGCTCTCAAGGCACGTTAAATAGTCTATGTGCAAAGTCAGTCACATAGGGAGCACAGGAAATCCTTAAGCAGCACTCAAGAGAAGTAAATGCTGACATTTAAGGTGACAGAGCCCATCAAAGAGAATATGCAAACACAGGTGTGCAGTTGAGATTTACATTAATTTAGGAGATTAAAGCATTAAAATCTTACTATAAATGGGTAATTACAGCAATAATACCTGACCGTTTCTGGCGGTAAAAGCCACTAATATAAATTTTTAAGATATTTAAAGGGAAATATAATGAATATTTAAAATATTATAGTAATTGAAGAAAATATTTTAATCTCAAAATTAAGTTCTTCAGTATATGAAGGAAATACATAAAATAAATGGTTTTACAGGTAAGTGACATTTGGGCTTTAACTAGAAAGTCATTTTTCTTTCTTGCGACAAGCTGTGGGCATCTGATGTTTTCCTTTATTTAAGTTAGGAGTGCCTGATTTTATTTCTGCTAGATTGTGATACAAGACCTGTTTGGAGTCAGCTGACATTATGCCCGAGCCCCATTTTGTCATGTAACTATCAGTGAGATTGGTTGTCTCTGTGGTTTTCCACATACTCTGCTATGTATGCACCCCCTCATTCCTTCCCCTGCTCTTACCCCAACCTTTTCACTAGTCCTTTTCACTCTTTTCTTGTAGCTGGTTATGCATGCCCATATCAGAAGCCCTTGAGAAATGGCTATACTTACGCTTTTTTGTTATAATAGTGCTTTTAGACCTTCATAGTGTGAGATAAATCCTAGTTTATCTCTTTGATGTTCTGATAGCCTTTTTGACATAATCAGAATATTTATGGCAACTGCCACAAGTTGTTATTGAAAAGCTTTCAATGTGTCTAAGTTTGAGGAAAACTGCAAGGTATCTGGCTCATTGGTGTTCCTAGAAGTTCCTGAATTAAGGTGTTGAGCTTCCTGTTCACGTATTTGGTCTTACAGGACCTAACACTGAGGAAGTAGTTAATCATGGCGATGATGATAATGGGAAGCGATAAAAACAGAGTACATTTATTCTTTCCTTCACTCTGTATGCCACTTATCTTTTTCTTGCCCTTCAAGGCTGTGTCTATGTATGTCGTATTGCACAGTAACTCCTAGATTTTACACTGGATTTTTGCATGCTTCTGAGACACCTCTAATATATTCTGTTTATTTCAGCAGTTGTTTTAAGATATTTTGGAAAAGCAATACGAGTATTCTCTTTAGAGTTTTATTTACACTTTTTTTTCTCTTCTGATATATGCTGGCTTGTGCTTTATAGCATTAAAGGAGAAATTGGGTCAAAGTTACCTTGTCATATGGCTATCTTAGCTTTTGCTCAGTAGTTAGAAGTGGAGTCTCCTGAACTGGCAACTAACATGCCAGTCACTGTAAATTAGTATTTGGAGTAATGTTTCCTTAAAAGGAAATTCTACGAGCAGAAGTCTAAATTTCTTTTCATTCCATGTGAATTTAACTTACATGTTAATTTCTGTAGTTATTAACACTTTCTTATTAACATATTTTCTTTCCATGAATTTGACTTTTTCCTCAGCTGTTGCTCAATCCTTCTGTTCCCTAAAATGACAATGAACAGAACTTTCCTTTTCATTGCCTTTTCATAGAACTTTTCATGTAGGAACTGTCACTTTTCTAATTCATTTTTAAACAACTGCAGCATATTCTGGGACCTTTAACTTCTAATTCCTGGAATAGGTTTTGTTACTGTCTCCTGTTTTTCAAATCAGTCTAGTCCTCCTTCTCCAATCACAAAGTAACCTTCGAACTTACCCATCTCAGCATCTTGTATTTGTACTTCCTGTGTACAAATCTCAGCAGAAGCAATGCCTAATTTTGCTCTTAAATTCCATGCCATAGTCTGCTTCAGTGAAACTGATAATGCACTTATGCTGTTCATAATCTTTCTTTTGACAGGATTTAAATTTTGAAGAAAATTTAACAATTCACTGTCTGTCTTCAAGTAATGAGCTCTCCTGCCAATGTTGTATTAATATTTCATCACTAAATTAACTGCATGTAGCATTTTTAATGCTTGCTTTTTCTTTGTCCTAACTTCATTTTCACGTCCTTCTGGTATTTCTCAGGTACAGCTTTTTCTTCCTTTACTGAAACTGCTTTCTAGCCTCCCTAGTCATGCTTCTCTTCATGTGTATGGCTGTGGATATTTTGATTATTTACTTTTAACTTACCTTTTCTGTGTCCTGTTTCTGTGGTGAGGGCAACGGGATTCAGTTTTTCAATTTTTTTTCTTTCCTGGATATGTGGTATCACTGTTACTGTGGTCTCAACCCTTACCTGATAGTAAAAATACTTTTTTGCTACTAGCTCTATGTTTTCAGTTAGTTTTGTCTTTCTCACTTTCTCTTTTGGATGTTCTCCTAGCTTATGTTTAGTGTAGCAAAGCTGTACTTTTCTTTCAAATGCCATTTACTTCTTGGCACTGTCAGAAGTTTCTTCTTTGAAGCCCTCAATCCAAGTTTCAGCCTTTTGTCTGCTTTGCCTTGCATAATTTTAACTCTCTAAGACCTATGGCTTGTTCTTAGACATCAAATGAAAGATCGGTCCTTTCAGCATCTGCAGCTGAAGGTCCCTGTAGGTCTGTGATACATCTTGTGTTGATTTGGAAGATCCAGTGAGCTTCTGGTTCCTTTCCACTTGGTTCTTGCGAAAACTTGCCATGAGACTTGTTCATCTTACCCAGTCAGACTTTGTCTCTCTCTGGGGACTGTTTAAGAGTCTCTCTTCTGTTTATGTGGACCAAAACATTCTGTGGTTACTTCCAAAATGCTATGTATTTCTTCTCTTTTTTGCCTCTTGTTCTTTCAGTAGCACTTTGAAGTTGTTTCGTTTGCCTTGTGCATGAGAACTTCACAGCTTTGCTTGCAAAGTCCCCAGCACCTGTATATTCGTGGCTCACAGTGGTGGTCATCATTCTGCTGCTTTACTTTCCTTATAACTTTTTTTCCTAAAGTCAAACCTAACTACTTTCCAGTAACGTAAGTCTATTTCTTCTTGTTCTATGCACTAATTGAGAAAGGTAGGTTTTGTTGTTTGTTTTTTTTTGGTTTTTTTTTTTTTTTCTTCCTCTTTGTATGTGCTTTCTATGTATAAGATGACTCTAACTGTGCTTTCTTATTGTTTCTTCTTTTAACCTCTCTTTGTGTGTGGTGGTTTGTTACTTCTGTGGGTGTCCTTTGCCATTTTTTAGTGGGGCAGCATCTTTTTTTAAGTGCAGCATCAACTGCTCAGAATATTCCAGCTGAACCATTACATGGAGTTTAAATTCCTGTATTCTTTGCATTTTTTCTGCCCTATGACTCCCAAGCTGGAGATGGGGAGGTCACACAACTGCTTTTCTCAGTGCTTCTGGTTAGTCAGCTCTTCCTCTGTTTGTACAGAACTGGCTTAGATGTAAAACCTTGAAGTGTCTCTGCTGAAATATAGCCATCAGTTTTAGACCAGGTTCTCTTGTTTGATCCTGTTCTGTACAGCCCTTGCAGTGTTCCCAGCCTCATGGCACTTAAATGTGTAATCTGCTTCTTTTTTAATGTGCAGGTTAGTAGCTAAAGTATTAAATTTTGGTTTAAAATTAAATAATTGTGGAACTTGACTTAATACGTCCTTCTATCTTTGAGTTAAATTCTTCTATGCATGGCTTTTCCAAATGGTTTTGCACCCAGGTTATAGGAGATTCAGTGGAACTGTTGGGTCGTTTGCTTTTGAAAGTGACTTTAAGGGCTTTTGACACAATACGACACCTGCTTTTTTCCCTATCCCTGAAGTCTGTTGCACTGTTATAAAGGCAGTGAGACTGGCCTAACACAATTTGTTTTTTGACAGATCCATGTGGGCTGTTACTTGTCTCCTGTGTTTTTTCCTAAGTGCTATCAGATGCTTTGATTTGTTGCTGTACCTTTCCAGGAATTTAACTTGATATACTGAGATGTGGAGTGGAATAGAATGTAAGGTTTTATCCAAAATTTATTTTTCAGTGATGTTCTCGTCATCATCTTGACTGTTCTGATTTCCTGTGACCTTTCCTTCATCTTATCTTAAGATTGTTCATTCCTTGAAATAGACATACTTCCTCTGTTGCTTCCACAAGAAATGAAAATTAATAGTTATTATCATGTCTTTATCTATGGTATAAGGATGATGTATAATTGAATTTAGATTCCCTGCAATGCTTCTGTTCTGTTATCTTTCTGCAGTGTGCAGAAGAAAAAAAAACTTCAGTGTAGTATATTTCTTCTTGAATACATCTTTCTGTGTTGCTGTTTCCTCTGCACAGAGCATAAAAGAGCCTGTTTAAAATATCTTAAAACTTCCTCACCTCTGAAAAGCCTCTTGAAATTTAAAAAAAAAATTACGGCTTTTTTAATAACTTCTAGGTTAGGTGCCTTATTTTTGGGTAACTGCCAGTTGTTGCAAAATTAACCATCTTAAATTTTTTTAATGCTGTTATAAAGCACATTATTTTAATAAAATGCTTTGGATCATAGTAATGGGGAAGGAACAGCAGATGGGAATAGTCAACTGGGGGAGCTAATGCTCTGTAGCGCATCTGCCAGCATTTGAGCAGAAAGATAAGAACTGTAAAATAAAAGGAAAGAGCAAAATGCATTAGTGTTAGAGGTAATTTTTTTCCACAGTAGCTCTTTGATGTTGCGGTTGAAGTGCTTTTTTAGCAGCTTTAAGCAGTAGAAATTAAACTTCTTTAATTTCCATTTTTATGATCAGAGCACTCCTATGAGAGACTTTCTGATATCACTATTATGTTTTCTTCAAAAGCATTTATCTCAGTAGTGGAGCAGTTGTATAAATATTTGTAGTTTATCTTCTTGAAAAAATGTTTTAGGACTGCCTTTATTGGGTACAGAAGATCCTAAAGCCAGATTTGGATTAATGAGAATGGGACTAATTTGTGTCCGTAGTAAGGACAGATATAGGCAAAAGAAAATACTCAGTATCGTATGTAGCCACTAAAAGGCTGTGACTATAATTATCCATTTTGGTACCAGGTGTATAAACCAAAATGTTCTTCTCATTTGGTTTATGGCTTTGCGTTTTGTAGGCATCAAATAATACTTCTTCCTTTCTCAAACAGGATGGGGGAAAATGCTTAAAAGTGGAAACTGTCTAGAACCTAATTTTACTGTGTGGAAACTTAAGCCAAGGTAAAACAGCAACTGTGTCCAAGTAGGCTGCAGTTTGCATTTGTGAAGGAAATGTTTCTGAATTTTATCTTATCTTTCCTGCTACTGGAATCTTACATTTGTCCCTTTGCTTGAAAACCAAGGATGGTTGTCTTACAGGTGACAACAAAGGTCAGAAGTGATGCCTGTCTAAATGGGAATAGTGCCTTATTGCCAAAGTAAGCTAAAAATGCATATTCTGTCATTTAGCTCCATGCTTAAAGTCGTAATAGAAACAAAATTGTATGTGGAAAGGCTTAGGAGTATTGTTTTTCGTTCCAAATACAGAAGAAACCCCCCACTGATGTCTAGGTTTATAGCTACCTCTCTTGTAGTTGACTGTGGTTACGTATGAGAGGAAGAAAATCCTAGGGACGCCTCTTTCCTCAGAAGTATTAGCAGCGTGGGAATCCAGTTCAACCAGTACGTGGTACTCTTCAGGCCATTGTACTGCAGCCCGAGGATTTGGTAGGCCAACTGGCAGGTCTGTTTGCAAAGTAATGTCTTTTGCAAAGCAGTCTTACTAACTGGCTGCAACCCAAACTAATTGGGTTGATTGCAAAGCAACCTGAGTATTCTAGGCTAACGTTGTGAGGGATGGATAATGGGGTGAGGTTTGATTAAAACATTTAGGTTTAAAATAAATTGTAGTATTCTCTTACAGACTTTTAAAATAAAGCCTGATTTCACAGGAGAATATAAAGACATACATCTAAGAGGGAGAAGCGTTGGCTGGAAAGAGGGGAGAACATGCACTCGCCATTTTTTTTGTGCACTGGCAGGATGGATGAGGAAGGGTCTTTATCTACCCTACTCTAATGGATCCTTGAACTATAAGCATGACTTTGTTATTAGTCATGGAGAAAACGAGCATTTTGCTGCAGTAATTCTAGTTGTATGTATTTATTTGCACATACAGTGTTGGTGATATTCTATAAAATTGTGGAATTAAGTAATGTGATTGAAGAATATATAGCTAGTGGGGATATCCCTTTTCACCTTCATAAACATAATAAATTCATACGTGATGCAAAATGCTACTTAAAAGTTTTAATTTGGTAGTCATCTCAGTGTGATTAGAAACAGATGTTGATTATCTGCAGAAATCTAAACAGACCCTTAGAAGATAGCTTTTATTGCTTAAAAATTGACTTGTGAAACTAAAGTCAAACTAAAACACAAACTGTACAGTTACTTATGCTCCCTTTAGTGCACTAGAGCACTGTAATTCTTACTAAATAGCTTTGTGTGGTTTGTCATTTGAGTTAAATAGGACCTTTAGAGTCCACTGTAAGGTTGATTCCTTCTGTACTGGGTACTATACACACTCTTTCTGGTTTGTAGTACATTTTCTTCCTGCTTTGAAAAAGTTCTGTGCTTTGAAATAAAAATTGCAAAAAAGTCTGCAATAAAAATGAGGTGATGAATAAAAACATTTTTCCTCCTAATCTCACTGAAACAACCAGACAACATTTGGAATATAGTCTGAATCCTGAGGTAGATCTGTAACCCTGGATTTCTAAAGTATTGTGAAATAGCAGCTGTACCAGAAATGCAGTGGAGAATAGTTATCTTCTACGCCATGTTCTTCAGCTTGTGATAATGTGCTCTAGCACTCCATAGCTGACCAGGTCACACTTGACTGCCTTTTATCTAATGGCTTGGAAATTATGAAAGAACAGCAAGTCCTAATCTGATCTTTGTAGATCCTCAGTTCTTAGCAATTGGTAATTTTGGGTTCCTGGAAGAAACTTAGTATAGACAAGGAGAATGGTGTCATCAAGTGTCCTCTCTTTTTCTATAAATATTTTAGACATTCTTTTGGGGCATAAAGGAAGAGAAAATTGGGAAATCAATAGTGTATTTTTAAAAATTATATCCATGTTATTCAAGAGGAAAATACATTCTTTGGATAATCAAGGTGCTAAGTTCTTTTGTCATGGTTGAGGTTACGAATGTTTCCAAAATGAATTTATTCTTCACATAGCAGTGAATGCAGTAACTTTGGAAATGTTTATATTGTTCCTTAGTACAGCAGGATAAAAGCTGATAGGCTAGTTTGTGCAGGATGTAATTACACTGCAAGTAGAATTTACTAGCTATTGTTTTGGACATAAGCTTCATAAAATGGGCTGCAAACATTGAAATACTCTTCCCTGCTCATCCTGTGATTGAATCTAGAGAAACATCTGTTAACAAGTTTCTGTAAAATTGAGTCTGACATTAGTGTCTTGATTTGAAATGGAAGAAAACTTGTTGCTGTATTTCTCGTAAGGATCTTCCATTAGCTCTTCAGTCATGTGCGACTCTAATATGTATGTGGTGATATTTCTAGAGTAATCTGTAGTAATTGTTTTGTTCAGCTTTCCTTTTCATGGATGTAGGGAAATGTTTGTCAGGAATGCAGTTAACTGGACCTGTGTCACTGAGTTTCTCTGTGATTGTGGTAACCATGAATTACCTGCATAGTTGAGGAAGATCCATAAAATGTCCTTTCCGTGCCCACTCCTGACTTTAAAAAAAAGTCCAAACAACATTTCAGTAAGATAAGAATACATAATAATTCTAAGTGCAGCCCTTTATATTTTTAGAGATACCAGCAACCTGAACTTGAGCTAAAGAGTAAGTCGTAGTACCGTGGAAAATAAAATTTTCTTCTTAATTCGTTTCTGCCTGGCCAAAATGGAATTGATATGTCTTAAGAAACATTATAATCAGATTTATGAACAACAGATTTGTGAGCCTCTGGAATGTTTTATTTAAGACTCTTCATACTTCTGGTAGGACAGCTGGGAATGATGACCTTTCCTAATCAAGCTAGTATTCATTAACTGGCTGAATACACTTAAATTTATATTCTTAAATTTAATGGTATCTAGGTTAATACTTTTGTATTAGTTTGTACTGTGATGTGTGGCAATGGAGAAGATTGACTTCTTCATTTCATTGAGGAAATGATTCTTTTGTTTGTTTCATACTTAAAATTGCAATATAGCGCAGTATTGAGAGACTGACACCATCTCTTTGAGAAGTGTGTTGTGCCATTTGAGTACCAGCTGCTCAGTGACTAAAAGCAAGTTTTAAGAAGTTCACTTTCTAAGGATACCAGTGACGTGTGCATATACATACCTGAAGCTGAGTCTTGGAAAAGGGAAGGACTTGTGCATTGAGTTCTTCTTCCTTTCTGGGAGACTTAGAAACAGCAAAATTAAGTGGTTGTACATGTATAGTAGTGTAATGTGTGCATGCATCTTTATCTCTTCATTAAACCAGATGAAGGATATCAAATTTATTTTGAAGTTTTTGGACTTCCTCACTGCCAGTGTTTGTTTAACCAAGCCTTATATATTAAATTATTCATATTTTAATCTAAATTTATGTGTCTTTGTGTTTCCAGGACAATTCTGTGATTAAAAATCAATGAATAAACTGCATCTAGAAAGCAAGAAAACTAGAAATAATGCAACTTGTCCCAAATCCTTGCTTTCTTCCTTACCTCTCATGCCTTCCCTTTTTAGGTCTTGATTTTTTTCAATTTTTCTAAGTCTCAAAAACTTACGATGAAGTGTTGAATTGTTTCAAGCTATGATAGGTGACCTACTGTCACTGAAAAGGGAAGATCCTTTTCCTGGTGGTAGCATTCTTTGCTTGTGCAAATCAAAGACTGACTTGGTGATAAGCAGTTTCAGTTTTAATAAACTGGCAACAAACTAACGAGGCAAAACTAGTGAATTGTTTTCCTGTGGGGTGAGTTGAATCAGTTCAGTGTGGGGGGTCAGATGAGCACCAAATGACACCCTCAGAAGAATTCTCTGAATTTTTTGTTGTTTGTTTCTTTTTTTGTTAAATCTCTTTGAATATCACAGTATTTCATCTGGCGAACATCATTGAGCGCTGTCAAAAGTTAAGCAGTCTGTTTATCTTTCCGATCTTGATTAGAATCTTAAAAGCTGTATTTAATTGTGTCTAATTTTTTAATGATTACCGGAATGTGTTCTTATGGGTGCCATTTTAGAGATGAATTTATTAAATGTACAAACCACAGTGTTCTTATTAAAATAAAATAAATAAGAAAAGCAAAAAAAAAAAAAAGCTTTTCCAGCTTCCATGAACCAAGAAAAATTGGGATACATGTTTCATGATGCTCTGTATACAGAGGTACAGGCATGACCTAACTGAAAGCTTGAGTCTGAGTTTAGACTATAGGGAGCTTATTGTCATTGCATTGCACCTTCAGTCAATTTTACACAGCTTTATGTGAAAATGGTGAAATCCTTAATACCAATGCAAGGTTATTTTTAATGTTCCAGTCTTTAGGGAAGTAAGTTCTATTTTTAAATGCATTCTGGAGTTATCTCCTAGTTGCAGTTAAAGGCTAGGGATATCCTTGTTTCTTCTTCCTCTCTCTCCATTAGCTGAAAAGATGAAGACAATGCAAATTTGGTGAAAAGGCAAGGAGCAAAGTGTTTGTAGGGCTGCAGAAGGTTTGCCTAACCTGTAAGACACTTGAGGCTGTAAGAAGTAAATTATTTAACAACTTTATAAGTATTATTTACTTATATGATAAATATTGTTTTGCAATAATATTTGTGTTTGTTTAAAAAATACAAGTTCTGATGAAACTGTATTTTCGGTAACACTGTCCACAGTCTTATCCAAATCTTTAGTCATGGCCCATTAACCTATTTTTCTGGAGGTTTCACCAGGATCGCTTTTACCCCAACAGTGTTAAACTGGTTGCTAGTGAGATGCAAGAAAATACAACCACTGTGACTTTACATCTGTACAAGATCGATATGGTCAAATTACTAATAAAGAAGGATATAGACAGCTGGTGAAGTTTGGAGTCAGTATAATTATTTTATGTGCATATTAAAAGATAAAAAACCCTTGAAATTAAATGTAATACTGAATAAAATGGTTTTGTTGATGAAAATGAGCTAATCGTTTTTCGAAAAACAAATAAGCAAGGAATCCTTGCCTTTTCCTCTTCTCATTCTTCCTCCAATATTGCAAGCCTGTCTGTAAAACAGTCACTGGACTGTTTTAATGGTTTTCTGTAAAACAACCTATCCTTGGCTTGGTTTGATGTTTTTTTAGTGAGATATCCTAGAAGAAATAATGCAATTGTAACCACTATAGCTATACAATATGTTGTACTATTTTTATTCAAAGACAGTTTCACCAAGGGTTTGGAATAACATAGTAGACTGGGCTCTCTTAAGCAATTTCTACTAAGAAAGCATAAAACGGTTACATTTGAAAAATGGAAGTCACTATTCTGGAATTAAAACTTTGGTCTATACTAGGTAAAAGGCAAGCTTGCAGGCTGATGTGGTGACTTAGATTTATACTTATTTAAACAAGAAATATATCATCTGGAAGGAGAAGCAGGGTTTTGATAACACTGTGTGAAATTTGTATATAGTTCCAGGGTATCATGTTTGAAAAGCGGGAATCTTTCAAAGAATAACAAGAATAAGATTGTTAGTGAGAGTATTTTGTAGAAAGTGTTTTCTCGTATTGGGTACACAAACACATTTAATTGTTTTGATGCAGCTACTTTGTTAAAGAAAAATGGTTTCCTTATGGGCTGTTTTTTCCTGAGCATTAGATTTTCACATGCAGAAATAAAATGCTACTGTGTATTTCCTCTGTCTTCAAAGTTGCATTCTTCTGCCCGGCTGGCAGCTTTATTATTATTTTTTAAAGCTGATTTTCCTGAGAGAGTACTACAGATTACATCAAGATGTGGACAGGGTAACCATGAGCCTTCTAGACATAGCTGCCTCGGACATTTCATATGCATCTATCAGATCACTTTCATAGAGGGGATTTGCTGAGCTGCTCCTCCAAGTTTGAAATTAAAAGGACCTTCCTATGGCTTCTAAGAAAGGTGTTTTGTTTTGTTTCATTTTCTCAGTTTTTCAACTGAGAAGAAGGAAAAAAGTTTTGTTTAAATGCCCATTTAACTGCATAGAAGGGTTTGTCAACAAATTAGATATTCTGCCCCATTCAGAGAAGAGACCAAACTGTTTATCACATCTCTTTCCACAGAGAGGAAGGACACTGAGTGCCTTTTTTATCTTGTGTTTGGAGTCTGGGTATCTATTGTATGTGATAGCCTGGGCTTGGTTCCTGACTAAGTCTCTAAAAGCTATCTTGACTTGCAGCCTTATATCACCTCTCCATAGGTATTGGAGCAGATGTCCACTTTAGGTAGAGCAGTGTCACACAGGGTGTTATACTTGGGTGACCTCTGTGTCCATCTATGCTTTGGGAAGGTATTCTGTGTTCCTTAACATTTAATCCCTTTCAGTCAAGGACTACTTCCATTATACTTCATGAAGAGCACATTGTGCAAGTATTTTAAGACTGTTGCTGCGTGTAGTTAAGTTACTAGGTATCATTGCTGGATTACCAGTATGTATGATCTGTTTTATCAGAGTGGATTACTTATGATTGAAATTTTTTTTTATTTATTACTTTTTTTCACGTTTTGAAGCCTGAGCTTAATCATGATTTAAAGCAGAACAATTTGCTTTCAAATTTTGTTGTTAATTTTTTTTCTGTTGTATAAAACCCCCAAATGATTTGTTGACTAGTAAAATCATTACAATATGCTAATTTTAAGTGTGCCTTCTCTGCTGTATTTGATGTGTTATTAAGTAGTCAAAAAGCATAATATATATATTTATGTATATGCAGTATTTAAGTTTTTATATTAGGAAGCGTAACATTGTCCATGATTTTTCAAGCTAGAAATTTTGGCTTAAATACTGTACATTGTAAAATTAGAGCATTGCCGCTTAACTTACTGTTTGAAGAACTTGAAGAGCACTAACATGTAGAGAACAGTAAGTATACCATTGTTCCTGCCTCTCAAAAAAAGGAGATAAATCCGTGAATATAAGGTGATATGTCTTTTTTTTTAATGTCTGAATTTAAAAATGAGCTGAAACTGATGTTTTTGTTAAAAATCTGACAAAGTTGTTTAAGTCCTTACTAATTGCCATTAAGTCATCATACTTTGTTTTAAGGCATACTGTAAATCTAGATGTGAGCAAGGATTGTCACAAGTTTTATTTTGAAGATGTTTATTTTTAAAAGGTGTGTTTTATAGTTCTTGTGTTAATGTTTAAAATTATTATATTTTAAAATCTGTACTAGTGCTTCAGAAGGAAGGTTATTTAACACTGTTGACCGCTAATGTTTTGCTGGTTTCTGCTTAATTAATTATTAGTGATCACTTGCGGAATATGTAATTTTTTCCCTTGTCAACTAAAGTGATGATATATTTTCAGATTAAGTAATCTTTTAGCTCATATTAATTAAAAAAAAAGCCTTCTTCTAAAGTATTTCAGCAGTTTAAAAACAAGCTCTTAATTTTAGATTAGTGAAGACCTGAAAAATGAGTTGGCAAATGAGCTGTGTACATCAACCCCTGGCCTCAGTATGACTAAAGTAAAAGAACAAATGTTCTATAAGGTAAGTAGAAATTGCTATGTTCCACAGATTTGTGTTCATTCTCTTTCAGTTAAACTTGGAGTTACTAATTTTAAGTTTACATTATACTATTGCTAACAGTTAATCAAAGTATCTGAATTCACTGACACTAACAAGAGTTCCTCTTTTTCATGTCAGTATAAGGGTAGAGGGAGGGACTGGGAGAATGAAGGGAGCTTTAAACTGCCATTAATGTCTTCTGTCCTCTTCTGCCATCCCTTGTCTTTTGCCACAAAAACAGTCGTAAGTTTTACTGTTTCCCAGACAATTGACTTAACTTGCCTGGCTGACAGACCGTTCAGGATGGAGACATTCTCAAACATCTGTTACTGAAACCAGGTTTGGTCTGATTGTATTAGTCTGAAATTCTTTTTTGCAAGAGAGCAAGGGGAGAGGAAAGAAGTATCTGATGTAGTCCACTGGTTGTTCTTTGTTGAAGCAAAGTTGATCGGGTTCCAGATCTGTTTCCAAGACCTTTTATATATAGCTTAAATGAATCAAATATTTCAAGACATCTGAAACAGAAGGGCAACAGAAGTCCATTGTCAAGTATCAAATCGTTAAGCTACATAATTGGCCTAATAATCATAGAGACAAACTTTAAAGTCACTTATTTTGCCTAGTTGGATGAATTTCTGTAGGTAAACAATATTTTTCCACCAAAATAATGATCAGCTATTCCAAAGTCAACATTTAATTTCAAAATCGTTGCATTTTTCCTGGATAGAGCTTTGTTAAAAGACAGAGAATGACTTAAAGCTTCACTGGTCCATCTTCAATCTTAGGGTTGTAAACATTGTTAATGTATTATTTTGCTATTCCACAGTGTGGGTTTTTCTTCTTTCTCAGGTTGGACTTGCAGATGCTGTGGATCTATTTAGAGCTAGAAGAGTGTTTATTAAAGATGGCTTTGCATTTGTGCCACTTAAGGACATTGATGCAATTGTTTTGAATAACTATAGAACAAAGTTATCTAAAGCACTGGCGGTAAGTCTGATAAAGTCTGATTTTTACAACTTCTGTTGCACTGTTTAGTGACGCTCTGGGACCGTAGTAGCCTTTTGGATTTTTAAATTTATCTACTTCCATCTGGAGAATACCAGAAACCCTATCAAATGTGCTGACAGCACTTACAAGAACTTCATTACGAGCTGAGAGTTCATTAATTTTAAATGGAATTTAGCATGTGGTGTGCATTGAAAAGAAATTTCTGCTAGAGGATTTTAAAATTGTTTCCCGCATAGAGAGTAACACGACTTTTCATTCAAAATGTTATCCCCATACAGACAACTGTTTTTGCTCTTTGTATCAATCTTTTCTCCCCCAATATTTTGCAACAGTTTTCTGTTGAAACAAGTAAAATAGTGATTTGCGTTGTGGGTTTTGTTTTTTTTCTTTTGTTAGTGACAACTGAAATAAGGTTAAGTCAGAACATGTCAGGCAAAAATAAAGTCTTAATTGTATGAATCTTTGAGGTATCAAATCTAGTTAGGACAGCTATGGTAAATACTGTATGTGAATGTTCTTCTGTTAGTAATTTGGTGATCAATTTAGGAATTGCTAGTTTTACAGTATTAGACTCTTCACATGTTTTAAAAGTTGGTGATCATGTATAATGCACAGAATTTTAGTCCGCGAAAATATGGCATTGAATAACGTGAAGGCAGTTTGGATTGCTTTTTCAAAAATGTTTTCAAACCCTTATATTGTTATGTCACATTAGTATCAAGGTTGACCGTGAGTATTTAGTCAACAGTGTGAACTAAAAATGCATTCCTTTAAGAAGCTGCCAGGATGTTAATTTTCTAATTTGTTAGTTTTGAATATAACTAGAGTCTGTGCGATTATTTAACGTACAGGGAAAATCCTGATACTCTTATGTGAACATTTCCATTAGAACTCTTTAATATAAGTGCAACTAGAGACATCCTTATTTCATTTGATGCATAATGTTCTTGCTGAAAGCTGTTAAGACTTGTGTGGGATTGAAAAACAATGAATGTATTCTATGGAAATGTGGCTAAGTACACGGGTTATCTGCATCTGTTCAAAATACTTTTGAGGAGCTTCATGGACTTCTGGAATTTACCTGGTGTGTGAGTAGCTGAGAAGTCCTTTGAAAAACAGTAGGAACCATAACGAGTAGAGTACCTGACTTTTCAGTTTGAGGAAAAATCTGCAACTTTTTCTTATGAACACACGCTATCTTATATATAATTCATTTAACCCAGATTACTTTGGTAAAGCTAATAGCTGCTTTATAGTAAAGGAGTACTTCTTTATGTTGTCCTGTGTAATCATGCTTTAGAAATTTTAACACTCTCATGAGCTTGGAAAACGATTTTCTATAGAATGACTATGTTTTAAGTTATTGCGGGTGTTTAGTTTTAATACATACACTTTGTTTATCAAAGTTCACCATATTTTCAGAGTAAGGAATAAAAGAAGATTAGTGATTTCTGTCTTATTCCAAAGCTCCTGATGGAAGTTGTGGTGTTTTGATTACTAATTTAGTTTGCAAAACCACATTTAATAAGCTGTTTCAGCTAATTTTAGCCAGCATAGTGCACTGCTGAGAGATGCTAGGAATATTATTAAATTGAGTCTTTTGGAAACGAAGGCCAAAAATCCAACATGTTCTACAGACGTCAATCTAATGTTACTCTGTTATACCAAACAGAGGCACAAGTGCAGTATGACACTTAGTAGCTGGATAATTAGCATGATTTTCAGTGGAACAAAACTATAATCATCATTTACATTTCAGCAAAACTGTAAGAATACACTTTTAAAGAAAATATTGTACCGAAGGACTGTTTTTAAAATCTAAAGATGGTAATGGTTGCTGTTCCAGAACATACAAATTAGGAGTATAATCTTTAGCCAAATACCTTCTTTCCTCAGCCTTATCTGAAGTGAAGAGACACGTTTCAAAAGTTACGACATGGTGGCACACTTCCAGTATTGTTTGTGAAAAGTACTTGTTGAAATACTATTTGGTCTAGCTTAAGTTCTGCAAGTACAGCTGGTTTAGTATTGCTTGCTAATGCTTTTGTAGCACACGGGTGTTTCTATGTGTCTGCTGCAAAGGAGAAATCAATCAAGAGAAATGTGCTGAATTTCAGGCAGTGATAGCACAGAGGTCTTCGTGACTTTGCACAGAAGTTGTGCATCACGGCCAGACTTCACTAAGAAATAATAGAGCCTTAAACAGCATCACTGATTTCTTATTTCATTTGTCTCTTAATGAATGTGTTTGATAACTTTACCACTTTGGTAAGCATTACTTATGTGTGCTTTTGGGAGTATGTTTTAGTGTTTTTGTACCACCTGGCTATTCACGCTTTGTTCTCAGCACTTTCTAATAAGCAATCCTTGTTTTATTAGAATTTGAGAATTAAGGATCCTAATGGTGTGATAATCCAAATTAGGCTTGTATGTCATTTCTAAAGAAGGGGTTTGTGTTTCACAGGGTCATAAAATTAGGCTTCTATGGGGTAGTTTGACTTTGGCCAATACTTCTGGCTTTGACAGTCTCTTATAAGCTTCTAAGGGACATAATACCCTGAATATACACAGTGAAAAGATGGTCTTTCAGGCACGTAGTTTTGAGGAATCTTTGTTACGGCTCTCATTAGTGGTTCAGTTCTTCAACGTTAAAGCAGCATAGTTTTCCTGTGTGGGTTGTGTGGTGTCATTGATTATTTGTTCTGTGATGCACGTTTTGCCTCTTGGAGGTTGGTTGATGCTACTCCAAGGAGTTGCATGCACAGGTTTTTGGAAAGCGTTATCCCTACGCAGAAATTATTTTATGATGAAGGCCTGCTCTGTCTTTTCCAAGGTGCTCTGAAGCTGTTGCACTTTATGGGAGTGTGCTTGTGCTAAAGCTACTCTTCCTAGGTCTCCAAAGCATTGAATAATTTGGGTGGTCGTCTAATCTTGTTACATTGCTCACTGCATTGCAGGCTCATATTGCCACCGTCCTGCATGTTACAGGGTGAGTCTAGATGGGCTTATAAAGGAGGAATGTAATGACATTGAATGGATGTGTTGATACTGAGCTTTGAGAGAAAAGTAAATAATTCATAGCACTGACTTTTAAGAAAAGTTTTATGTTGACACTGGCACAAATTCAGTTTAGTCAGAGTTATGCTTTAATCGCTTACTAGTCAAGACCACGAAGCAGTCATATATTTTGTTTCATCCTTTAAAAGTAATTTTGACATCTCAACTGTGTGGCTGTTCCTTGAGGCTCAGTAATAGGGGGAGTTAATACTATTCCAGCCTTCTTGACAACCGCAAATGCAACTGAAGAAGTTAATTTTATGTGCAAAATCAATACTGCAAGGACCTTCTTTCTGTATTCTCTGACTCATTCAATAGTAAATCATTTCCTTTGTGCCATTAATGATAATTAAACTGTAGAAAGCCTAAATATTTTCCGTTGTTCATGTAAGTTGTAATATTAGCTCTACAATTGTTTTATAAATTAAAGCAAACTTTTATTAAGTCAAATTGCATTATATTTTATTTATGAGGGTTTCACTGTGTTTACACTAATAAGCAAACATTTCTGCAGTAATGCCATGCTGCATTTTGGTAATTTCAGTTATAGCCATGTAATGAACTTAGGTTGTGAAAATTATTGGCAGTATTGGGTCTCCTTTTTGAGGATAATTGTTCTAATTTTTGATTTCTGGAAATCAGAAGATTCGGCTTAGTGTCGTAGTTCAGACCCGCGGACCCATCTCAGAGCTGCGTTGTACTGGGTGCTGCACAGGGGAGGATTGCTCCAGAGGAATCTGAAATAGGACAAAGGGGGAAAGGCTGCTGAATCATCAGCTGGGACTGGCCTTTATCAGCAGTGTCCTCAAGCCATTGAGAAAATGACTTAATATTATGTTAGCAGTTGTCTGTTTGAACAGGATTTTGCATTGGACAGCTGTTTGCCTCCACAATTCCCGAACTGCCACGGGGGTAGGGGTGGACAAGGTCTCCCACGCACTGAAGTGCTGCAGTGTTTAGTGTGAGCTTCCCTGTAATGGCTGATCCCCAGAAATGACCTAATTTCTGAAGATGTGTTTAGGCTTTTTGAACCGCTTTTCTGGTACCATTTAGTACGTAGTGTCTGATACTCTTCCTGTGTGATTGATCAGAAGATCCTTTCTACAGAGATTATGGTTTTAGGTTGAGCACATAAAATGTTCTTTTTATTGTTAAAATAACTCTAGTAGTCTTGACTAAACCTGTGTATGGGGTGGCGGTGCCCAGGAGCTGGCGGGGTGAGCTGCATGGCGGCCTCTGTGAGGAGAGGCCGGGGCTGCCTCGTGCTGGACACAGCCGGTTCCAGCCGGCTCCAAATGACCCCCCCGCAGGGCAGGGCTGGGCCCTGCAGCCATGGTGGGGGCACCTTGGGGGAAATGTATTTAAGAAAGGTCAAAACACCCCACCGAGAGAAGAGGAGGAGGGAACTAAAAGGAGTGAGAAGCAGCCAGGGAACACCAAGGTCAGGGGAGCAGCTCCATGATGCTGGAGCAGATCTTCATGGTATCTATGAGGACCCTAGACTGGGGCAGGTGGACAGTTCCTGCACGCTGAAACAATTTTTTTTTTCATTTTTGCTGAAGGACTGCAGCAAATGGGAGAGGGCCTGTGCCAAAGCAGGGGAAATATGTGAGTGGGCAGTTACGGACCGACCATAGCTGCCCCTGCCTTCTGCTCCCTGTGCTGCTTGGGGTGGGAGGTGGAGTTGTCTGCAGTGGAGGAGTGAAGTCCGGCTTGGCAGAGAGGGGAGGCAAGGTGTTGTTTTAATGTTTGTGTCTGTTTCTCACTACCTGAGTCTATTTTAATTGACAGTAAATTACATTAATTTCCCCCAAGTCGAGTCTGTTTTGCTTGCAGTTGTAATTGATAAGCAATCTCCCTGTCTTTATCATGACCCGTGAGCTTTCTCATCCTATTTCCCCTGTGTCCCGTTGAGGAGGGCAGGTGAGTGAGCAGCTGCGTGGGAGTTCGGTCCTGACGCTGTGGTGGGTTAACCTTGGCTCTTCTTTTAATTTTTGCTCTCTAGGCTTGTGGATCTGCTGAGGTTGGATACTGGAGAATAGGAGGTTCCAGCTTATGCGGTTGTGTTAGGTTTTGTGTTTCCTGCACTCCTCCTCTGAAACAGCTCTTGGATAAATTCCAGAGGTGGGGATAATAGATACTGAAAAACCTGACTCTGACTAGGATGCCTCCGTTAGTGTTTGCATCAACTAGATTGAATCATTACATCATTCTTACCTTAATGAATGTTACAGTTCAGAAAATGTTTTGTCCTAAAGTTTTAGTGCTTGTTGAACATTACGTTTTAAAGCTATAAGCAAATGCTGGAGAATGTGTAAATATTCCTGTGTAGCATGAGTGCTTTTATGGTGGGTTTGAAGAGTTTATTTTACAAAGACTTGTAATTAGTGATGATAGCATAACTGAGCTTTCCATTCATAGTCTAGTGGTGGTTTGTTGGTAGATTTGTCATACTTGCATTTAAATCCAGCCTGTTTTTCCCCCCATCTTGAGCCTAGCCATTGAAGTAATAACTTGACTTGTCTTTGAATTATAACTCTACTGCAGAAAGTTGCTTTTGTGAAAATACTTTGTCAGAACATCATATAGGATCTAACCGTCTTCAAATTAAAATATTGACTGAAAATAACACATACTGGTACCGTAAGAATCAAGATTCCAATGTTAATGTGTATGATCTTGATAGCACATGTTTCTTCTTAATTTAATGTCTATGCTTTTTTACTTTGCAGTGTGATCTTGTGTGAACTGATAAAATGTCTACAAATGAAATTGTTGGGTTTTGAGGACTTAGCACAAAAGGAAGACCTCACTGATGTGTTATAATTTTTATGTATTTTCTTGTTTATTTGTTTCCCTATTGGGGATGTAATCTTCAAAACTGTTAGGAATATGGATCAAGTAAGTTGCTTCTAGTTTTATTAATATTTGTAATGATTTGCCTTTTAAAATTAAATATTAGTCAAATATGCTATTTCAGTTGATGTATGCTATGTGTTCAACGAACCTGCTAGTTTGGGAAAAGTATCAGTATACATAGCACCACCTGCAAAACATTTTCTTCCTAAAACACCTACACTTTCAAGCAGTGAAGCAGAAGGCTTTATGTAGTGGCATTAATGTTGAGAAAGTATGATTGATGATGGTCTTGTCATCTGAAATTCATTTCAGGTGTTGTGTTCCCAGTGTTAACTTAAAGTAATTCACTGTAACATAAATGGATGATTTTTATAATATGCACATACAAGGTTAGTAAGGTAGTAACTTTGGCAGTGCACAGTAAAATGTGATTACAGTGACTTTGTCCTCTGAATCTCTCAGATGAAAAGTTTGCTGTGAGAGTTCTGCAGAGGAGCAGCTGGTCTTCATTTCTGAGTAGTATTATATTGTAAGGTCATTGTCTAAGGCATGGGTCTACTGAATAAAATGGTAATATTTTGCGTGACTGAAATGAAATCAAGGGAAGTGACTTTGAGTGTGTGTTTTTTGTGTCAGAGAGGACTCAAGCCTGCATGGGAATGGTTACCCACAAGACGGGGAAACTCATTGGACTTTTCTTTGTAGACCTTCTTTTTGCCATGGCCCCTTAATTGTCTCATTGTTGGCTATTTTCTGAAATCCGTCATTCAGTGTTCTATCTCCTCTACTAATTGAAGTACATGTGTTTCTTTTAGAGACTACGTAGATTGCATAAAGTAATTATAAATAATATTAGGAGGCTAAATGAAATTTGACTGTATGCAGTGTTTTGTCTTTCTATTTCTTCTATCTGGTTCTTGCATCTACTACAAAGTATAAGATTTTGTTATATACTAAATTTGCAGCATAAACAATTGCTGTGGTCTCTGCATGGTCCTGTTTGGTTCGATTTGCATGGAAATACTTCCATCTTCAACATTGATGCACTTTAGTCAGTAAGAAAGAACTTTAATGGTGTATGCAGCTGGTAAGTAAACAGAAGTCTGTGTTTCAGGATGACTCTGTTAGAAATTTGAGTTTTCTTCTGATTATTTTCTGATGGCCTTCTGTGACCCATAGGCAGTTGGTAAGTGATAGCTGTAGTAGTATCTGTCTGGAGTTGGTTTACACTGGACTTAGTTGACGAAATAATTTGTCATTGTGGTCTGTATTTTTCTTGGAGAAAACCAGTTAAGTTTCTGGAATTTAGCTGATAAGTGATCTAGCTGATGTTTACTGTGGACTGTCAATGGAGCAGGACCCCAGTGACACAGGGAGCCCTCCAAACTCTCAGTGAAGATGTACCTAGTGTGTTTCTAGGGAGTTGGACTAAATGATCTGTAGAGGCCCCTTCCAACTCTAAAAATTCCATGATTCTGTGATTCTTAGCTTTCCAGTGTTTCACTGTGGAATGAGACTGATTTGTGTGTGTAATTGTTTCCTGGGGAAACTTGATTCGTATATCTCAATAATGCGAGCTTCTGTGATAGTGGGGACTTGGATTTCTCACCCGTCTGTACATTGAGGTTCATTATTGAGATCCAAGTTTCAACCACTTACTAGTTCTATGTGTGGTTCAAGAGACACAATTTACCTACCACTGCCATCATAAGCTTCCCTTGAAATGAATATATTGAATCTTGCCTACAACATTGCAGGATTCTGTAAAGGAGCATAAATCTTAGATGTGCTCTGTCTAAACCAATTCTTTCAAGTGATGTAGTTGCTTTTAGAACACAACAGTTTTTCACTGGGCTTAACAAATGGATTCTTAAATTCATGATTGTTGAAAAGCAACATTGGTGCCTCACTGACACTTTTGAACAAACATGGTCAAATCCTGACAGTTACATTTTTATAACATTTCTAAAGAGCATGCCACTTTTGTCCTAACTTTCAAATTGTTTACGAACTGTAAGTATTTATGGTAAATTTGCAATTCCTATAGAATATAAATAATACACTTGTTCTTGCTTGCCTCTTTGTCTAATCATTCTGGTAACTCGTTTCATCACTTCTCTTAGGCTAATTAAAATTTCTTCTATGTGAAAGCTCCGTGGAGTACACGACCTGCCCAGTTCTTAAAATTGGACGATTTCTTGCTCCAATTCATCCTTTCTGCTAATCTCAAGCCTTGTGTGTTGAAAGAAATGTGGGTGTTTTGGGGGTTCCACCCTCAGTTTCTTCATTATGCTTTAGAGTGCCTGGCTTGGATTTGCTTTTCAAAGGGATACTTTTCTTGCTTTGCTCCCTTGCTAAAAGCTGTTTTGGAAGTAAAGGGGAGAGGAACTTTTTTAAAACTTTGAAGTGTAATCCTAAAAAATTCTATATGATGGAAAAATCACAAACAATGCAAGAGTAAATGCACCTGAATTTACCATGGTGATTTTTCGTTATCTTCGTTGTCTGTAACCCTTGCTTCTCATGATCCTTGGTTAGGTGTTAAATTCTGGCTAGCATACGGTACACTTCTATAAACCTTGCTCTACAGATAGTAAAAAAGTGGCACCTTGTTTATAAATAATATTTTATAGCATACCAAACAGAGATGCTTGTAGGACTTGCTGTTGTGAGCAGTCACAATGAAATCAGTAGGTCTTGTAGCTGTTGAGAGCAATATGTACAGCAGTGAGTGTCAGATCAAGCATTCAAGAGAGAACTGGAGTCATGCAAGTTATTTTGAGACCTAAATTAAGCTGTAGTATCTTAAGTTATGATTACAGTTTGAATTAACAATTTGGATCAACAGCAAAAAAGGCTGAGACAAATGCGGAATGTAGAAGGATAGGAAGAGGGTATGTTTTAAAATGTTTAATGCAAGTTTGTGGAGCAGGCAAAAACAAATAGGTTGAATCACTAAAAATGGTGATGACTTCCTTTGTGGTTTTTTTTTTTCCCCCATGCATTTCTCTGGGAAATATGGAGAGTGGCTATTCTCCTGAGTAAAGTTTTACGATATCCTAAGACAGTGAATGTACATTGCATGTGGGATGTTAACATGTTTTTGCCGTTCCTTCTAATGATAAAGATCGGCTGACTATTGGGGAAGGACTAAATCTTAAATCCTTTTTTCAATCAGAAGGAAAAAAGGGACATGACTATCAGTAGCTCAAAGTCAGGCATGAAATAAATTGAACAACTGATAGTTGTATCAGATGACACTTGGTTAATTAGTGTATAGAATCTTTCTAGAGTTTGGAGCACTTCTTTAAGCAGCAAGCGTAAGAATAAAGTATGCATAAGTCTCATCTCAGAAATGCCTTTGCCAAGATCTATTTAAAAGAAATTCTGCTGTAAGACTAATTTAAAAAACCCACTAATTTTACTGATTACACAACTCAAGTGTTTTGAACTCTTCGAAGAAAAAAATATAGCAATATGCTTTTTGAACTTATTGGATATTTTTTTTTAAATTGTTTTAAATATAGATGAAGTGAGTATTTTTTAGAAATGCTAGTCACTGTCACTGTTGCTGCAGCTGATTTCTGGGTGATCTCATTATATGACTTTCCGTTTTACTGCAATTTCCCAAAGGGAATTTAATCTGTTAATGTACTTCTTCTGCAATTAATTGCTAATCTGCATACTTATGCTAGAGAGGAAGTGGACATTTTTTGTAGTTCTTGTAAATTACGATTATTTGTCAGAATATTTTTTCCTGGTAATAGGAGAGCAGGGTATGTTTCAGAGGCAGTATAGCTGAGCAGATTTTTTACAATAAAACACACACCCTGGTGTCTTACGGGCAGTCTGTACAGGCTGTCACTGAAATCACTGGAGTGCTGTCTTCCTGAAATATTAGAAATGTGATTTAATTAGGCTGCAAATACAGAGCTAGGGTAGTTAAACTTTGCTCCAGTAGCGTTGGGCTGGTTGGAGTACCCTGCCTGGCCCCCTCCCTTCCCAGCTGTGACTTGCTTTTGCAGCTCTGGCTTGCGAAGAAGCGGATCCTTACTTGAATGACTACTTGTCTCCAGGAGAGCATCAGGTGCCTCTGCATTGCCTGTACTCTGCTGCCAGGCTCCTACTAGATCATCGCTTTCTTTCCTGCTAGTGACCAGCAACTTACCTGCCTGAGGAGGGTCCTACTTTTTCCGTGAACATCTTGACTGCAGGGGTACATTTTTGAGGTTGAGTAATCAGTGTATTATGCTCA
>VYXH01004498.1:378384-464641 GCA_013397275.1 Burhinus bistriatus | reverse complement strand
TTCCAGAAACTCCTTGCTCATCCATGCAGATTTTCTGCTTCCTTTGCTTGATTTCTTACTCATAGGGATGCACCGATCTTGAGCTTGGAGGAAGTGGTTCTTGAATGTTAACCAGATCTTTTGGACCCCCCTACCTTCTAGAGCCTTAGCCTATGGGATTCTTCCAAGTACGCCTCTGAAGAGGCCAAAGAGGCTCTCCTGAAGTCCGGGGTTGTAATCCTACTTATTGCCCTGCTGCTTCCACACAGGATCCTGAACTCCACCGTCTCATGGTCACTGCAGCCAAGGCTGCCCCCAACCTACATATCCCCAACCAGTCCTTCTGTGTTCGTCAGCACAAGGTCCAGCAGCACACCTCTCCTCCTTGGCTCCTCCACCACCTGTGTCAAAGAGTTATCATCAATGCTCTGCAGAAACCTCCTGGACTGTGCATGCCTGGCTGTGTTGCCTTTCCAGCAAATACCAGGGTGGTTGAGGTCCCCCATGAGAACCAGGGCGTGTGATCATGAGGCTATTTCCAGCTGTCTGCAGAAGGCCTCATTGACTTCCTCTTCCTGATCAGGTGTCCTGTAGAAAATACCCGTCACAGTGTCACCCGTATTAGCCTTACCCTGCAGACTCTTAGTAAACTTGTGTAATTCTCTCCTTCCAGGAATTCACATTACATTTAAGCTATTTGAGTTCACAACAAAGCCGTGCAAGCATCTTGGGCATGGTTATCACAGTAACACTTTAAAACACAGAATGACATTTGAGTTTTTTGCATATTCCTTTCATCTTCTGCAAAATGGGGTATATCCTATATTACTGTGAGTAACCTATGGCAATGCCACATCTTTCCCTTTGATTTCCTAAGATCATAAGAATATGCAGAGACTGTTTTATATAATGATTGGTTTAATGAGTATGGTGTCATCAAAGATGGAGCTTCAATTTCAATTTCTCTGCAACTACTAATATTTCACTCGTATGAGATGGAACATTAAATATATATATACATATTCAGTTTTCACATTTTTCTTTCTTTTTCTGTAACTGTTTATATAATTATTTTCAGATGTGCCCAAAATAAAATAGAAGCTTGTAAAAAGAAATTAAATAATTTCAGTAAAAGTAGTCTAAGCAGTTTGTAGCAGATTGTGTCCAGTGAAGGACTGCAGAATATGTGATGATGTGAGCATATGCATATATGTATGGAGGAACCCCTCCTCTTTCAACGTTGTCCTTTCTGTGAGAAGAGGATTCATAAATATAGTTTCTTCTTTCTTCTCTGGAAAAAAGGTGAGTTTCTTACTTCAACCCAGACAATCCGGCATCCCATTTTGTTAGGCTCACAGCCACAGGCTTGCAGATGCGTGCAGGCTTTTAACACAGGTTCAGCTAACCCTGAGGAACCAGTGCTGCTGCTGGTGCTTTGAGAAGTCTTTTGCTTGTGTGCCACAGACTGTCGGCTGTCCACCTTCTCTTCAGCAAGGGTTTCCTAGATTTGTTCTCAGAAATGGCAGAACTGTTTTCCTCGAAGGCTTCAATAATAAGGAAAAGCAAATCTAGTGCATTTTGGTGGAATGCCCCTGTACTGAAAAAAAAGGTCAATGAAAATATGAATGTTCAAGCTCTGCCAGTCCTAAGCATGTAAAGCGATGTTTCAAGAGGTACCAGCAAACTGTAACTGCAGGCAGATATTATATAAAGCAACTTCTACACCTCTGTAAAATATTTAAGTATGTTTGAAATGAAGCTGTTCCTCATAATGAAGAATAAGTAACCAACATACCTGCTTTACTTTACTTTTTTTTGAAATCAGATGCAGATTGTTTCTTGTGTCAGTGTAAAATAAAAAAATCCCATAAACACGGGCAAACCCGTAGACCTTATCCTGTTCTTAGAGTATTTTCTCCACTTCCCTTTCAGCTCTTTGTACAAAACTTCACACTTTGAGTGGATTTAATTCTGGGAAGTTATCAACTTTTTTGCATAACTATGGGAGATGTTCCTCTAAATGTCAGGTATTATCAGAGCACAGCACATTTAGAAGAACTCAGACTGTAGAACCCCAAGGTTAGATGTATTTAAATCTGACTTCATTACATTTTAGACAAGACAGAATATCTCTATCTAAAAAGGCCTGTGATATTTTTTTTCTCCTATTAGTTGTGATATACTTTAAAACCAGTAGAAAAAGCCTCAAAAGCAGAGCCACGAGGGCCAGAGCTGCACAGAGCACATACTGAGGTTCTATGTGTTTCCTTAACAGTGAGGTACAATACTGTGTTATTCATTATGAAAAAAAAACAAACCCAACCCTCTTCAAGAACAGACTAATTTCTTCTCTGGTAGAGTCTGACAAAATAAGACTTAGTTATATATTAATATAAAGTCTTCCCATTTAATATTATAAGTTGCCTGGCTTGAAAGTAAATTTGCACAGAAAGATGTCCCTATGAGTCGAGTTACTTGGATCTTTAAAATGTCCCCAGAGTGACTTGGGAAACTCTCCAGAGGTTGGCTTTGAACGCAGGGGGAGCGAAATTCAAAACAGGCTGGAGGAGGCATATCTGAACCACATCCCTGGTGCCCAGAGTAATCATTGCATGAGTCCTCCGCCTGTGGTCTCCAGTTGAGGACCCCGCTGTACGCTCTGTCTCTTGCTGCAGCTGGTTGTGAACCACAGCAGGAGCCCTTGAAGTCCCTGTCCCATTGGGTGTATGAGCAGTGGTCTCTGGGGTGGGCAGGTCTCTGCTTCAGCGCATCTTCAGATCTCAGTGGGCAGGGAGAGTGTGTCTGCTGGCGGCAGGGAGAAAACACTCCTTCCTGGATACCCCGGTGCTTGTAGCAGTCAGTGGGTATGGCGCTGCGGTTGCCCCCTTTTTGAGCAGTCTGAGGGTGTTCAATAAAGAAGAGCAAAGAGTTCAACTGTTGGGGATATCAACTATATTTTATGTGTGATAGCAGAGCAATTTAGCACCTGTTTCAAAACTGTGATTCCCCCCCTGTGTGTGAAGAATTTTAATATAAAAAGGACACCTCTAGGAGTAGTCAATAACTGAGTTTCTTCCAGTGATTCTTTTTCCTCCAGGGCTGCAATATTGGGTTGCAGCCTAAATTTTGCCTATGATCCACTTTACAAACCTGAGTTCTATTTTACATCTGGCTCTTAAATGATACTGAAAAATGCATCCTGTGTTCGCACAGGATTCCAACTGAAATTAATAAAAAACTTGACCACATGATGCAGTTAAATATTTAACTTCTGAATCTTGACACACAGGTGCTTAGCTGAGACACAGCACATGCAGCACAGTTGCTATAAGCTGCCTGACTGGCCTGTAGCTGTAGAGCAATAGCTGATTTTTTTTCTCCCCTTGTTCTTTTCTTTGCAGCTTATTGGAGCCGTAGCTAGAAATCAGGCTGTGTCCTGTTTTCATACATCATCTTTGTTTGTTCTTGCATGGGCCTTGCTGGAAGTCTGGAGAAAATGTATGACCCAAAGAAAGAAACAAATGCCTTATGCTTCACTTTGTACAGAAATAGAATAATGGGAGCAAGTAGAGAAAATGAGTCAAATACCATAGCCAGGGATATGAAACCTGTGTGTGAATTGCACTGCAGATGGTGGTCCTATGGGCAGGGTAGAGGATGCTTAGGAGAGCACCACGCCTCCCCACCTGGCACCTTGACTGGCTGTCTGCCGTGCATGTGAAAGTACAAGGGAGGAGGAGGAACAAGGGAATTGTCTTTCACTCAGGTTTTGTGTCAGCATGTAGTTATGGCACGGCCAGGACATACAGGACCTAGCAACTGGGAAGTCCCCCTGGGGTGACTGAGTGAAGGTGAAGTACTTCAACAATGATGCAAGGAAAAATGAGGAAAAAGTCAATCTGTATCTCAGAGGGAGAAGGCAGAGCTAATAACAGCAAAATCTAAAGTGTTGATTGTCTGTTTTGCTTCAGGGTTCAGTAGCAAGTTTTCCTGCGATCTGATGGTTTAACATCAGCAACAAACGGGTAAGAACTTAGCTTAAGATAATGAAACAAAAGGTTAGAATTGCTCTCCTGGCCATGATAAAAATTGCTGTAGGGAAGTAGTTGAGGTAATGTAATTGTGATTATTTGTTATCTGTGAAGAAATATGGAAGATAGAAAAGATCTATAAAACTGAAAAGAACAAATAGCAGTCTTCTCCCGAAAGAGACCAAACAGGAGATTCTAGGGAATTTTAGTGGAGAAAGGGTGGGAGATGATTGATTTCTTTGGGGAGAGTTAAAGTTGAACTGCTTGAAAGTGCCTAGAAGATAACAAGGCAGTAGGTAACTGCCAGCATCCATCTGTGAAGTTCAAATTGTATCAAATCAGTCTAATTTCTCTCTGTAATTGTACAAAAAGCCTGGTGAGTAGATAAGGAGTGGCAGGTGTGGTAGGTCTTTCTTCCAGTAGAGTCTTACCTGCTGTTTTCCATCGCGTTGCTGTTAGGGAGCTGAGGAAACATGGTCTGACTGGGACCACTGTAAGTAAAAGCAGATTGCAGTTCTGTGCTTAGAGTGAATGCTGGCAAATAAATGGTTCACTGTCAAAAAAGACGGATTTATGGTTCATAGGGCTCTGGTCAGAGACAAGTGTTATTCAGCATTTTCCTTAACGATTTGTATAATAGGGCAGGGAGTAAATTTATTTAAACTTGCAGATTATACCAAACTGGGTTACCAGCAGCCTCGGGGACAAGGTTAGAATTGAAAACTATATGAACAAATTGGAGAAGTGATTTGAATATGTGGGTATTCAAAAGCTACAAAGCTATGTAGCTATTCAATAGCTACAAAAGCAAGTTCTTACACTTAGTTGGGAATAAATCTAGTAAACAGATACACAATAGGCACTGTATTATAGACAGTAGTATTGTAGAAAAAGATACGGGGATTACAGCAGGTCACAAATAGAACACATGAAAATAATGTCCTACTGTTTAGGGAAAAAAAGGAAGTCTCACACTGCAGTGTTCAAGCATGTGTTTTCTGTAGGACATGTGAAGTACTGATAACATTACTTAGGTTAAGAAAGAATTGGGTTTCCTTAGCCTCAACAGCCGAAGGCTGGGAATATAAGTCTTCAAATATGTAAGAGGTTCCTTAGAATAGTAAGATGATAAACCTTTTTCTTTTATATGCTCTTGTGATAGGAGAAGTAATAGGATTAACTTGTAGCCAAGGAGATTTAGGTTTGAATGAAGAGAAACCTTTCTAATTCTGAAGATAGTTAAAAACTAAAATAAATTTCTTAGAAAGCTTGTAGAGTTGCCACCCTTGGACACTCTTTGTAACCTGGTTAAACTAGTGTCTTCTGTATGCTTTAGGGGCAGCTCATTCTGCCTTGAAGTGAGGTTATGGCTGGTTCTCAGTCAGATTTTTCTATCATGTTTGCATCAAGCATTGATATTTTGGATACTCAATCTCATACTGCTCAGTATTACAGTCCCCAACTTTGTTTCAATGCAGAGGATAATCCAGTAACAGAGAAAGTCTATTTAGGCACATCTTCGAGACTTAACAAATTCCCTTTCCCTTATTGACTGCAAAACATGTTTAAGTTGCATTAAGTATGATCAGAATCTTGATCAGCTCTTCTGCATTAGCAGACAGGGTGGTGAGATTCCAGTTTCTTTACTACACTGAGCTCTCTTCTTGCAATAGCATATTAGAGGAATGCATATTAAGCCAAATCTGATACAGCATGGAGAAAAACCACATCATGATTGGGAAAATTAGGTAAATAGGAGGAATAAAAAAATTGCCAAAAGTCATAATTCAGAAGATCATGAAGTAAGCACTCTTTGCCTTCAGATGAAAATGGAAAACTTAATTTAAAGCTAATATTCTGTAATGACAGTTCTTAAATTTCTTGATGTCTGTCCTACTGAAAAGTAACATAAATTGCTATATTGATAGAACATCTGTATTTGTGAATTATGATAAGTTGTTTTTAGTTGGCTCTTATTTTTTATTACTAGCAAATATTTAGTTAAAGTAAAATGAAGTTGCACATGAAAAGTCCACTGAAGAATGTTAAGTTCCAGGCGTTTTTCAAATATGTTTTTTTTAAAAAAGGTGGTTTTGTCAGTTTGCACACAGCAATTTAGTATTCAGAAGTAATTGCATGCTAATTTAATTAGACAAGGAATCATCTGTCAGCATCAGAAAGTTAATGATAACTTGTAACTTACTGCTAAAACACTGTGGACAGAGCAGTCTACACTCAAACCACTTTATTTCTTAAAAGGGAATACAATGCAAGACTTTGCTGTGTGATAAAGATCTTTGAGAAGATGTTAAAGAAGTAAATGTGTTGTTACTAGTATGGAATAAAATGGATAGCCTTGCTAGGTACAGTCTTGCTGTACAAAGCATTACAGTGTCTTTATCTCATCTTCGTAGTTCGGAGTTACAGTCACCAGAAGGATAATTACTCGAGAAACTCTGTGGTCACATTAGCTGCAGTGGCCACAATGGGGAAACTAGAGAATTTTAGTGTTACATTTTACAGCTAATGGTGGTCTAATAGAGATTCATTCAGGTAGGAGCTGTGCCAGAAATGCAAATGGAAGTTTAAAAGGGTCTTCTTGGGAGTACTAGAAGATGCAGGTTCCCCTAGATAAAAATAGTAATAGGCTCATGGGTGTAAGCCCTGTTAGATCAGCTCTACCAGAATAACACATAAGTAAAGAAAGCAGTCTTCTGTAGGAAGCCCCATCAGTTAATAACTGGAATGGATGATGAGAGAGTTAAAATTTCTTCTGTGGAAGCAGAGCATTAGCTGCCTAACTTTACCTGCTTCCTAAGTACTGATAGAGAAGTGTCTGCTAACAGAAAGAATGCAGTAGCATTTAGTTATATGTATCTTAGCTGTCAGGTACCACTGACCTAATTGGGGGGGGGGAGTTGAGAAAAAAAAGACATGTATAATAAAGTTCTTAATAGACCCTTATAAATTCCTAAATGACTAAATGAATATGCAATTAATCATATAGCTTGCACCCACAGATAAACCAGCGGTAAGCCACAGAGATCTGTATGTCTTCTGTGTTACACCGGTAGTGCTGTGCTTGTAGGGCGTGCTGCTGTTGCTGATTATCATTCCTAATATTGAAAGAGCGAAGGAATGATCATCTTTTTAACAAGTACTAATTCTTAGGGTCACACTGAGTCTCATTCCCAAAGCATTCACTTTTAATCCATACATGTCTGTGCTCATTTAATATTAGCTGGAATAGGAATGGTGTGTAGTAAGGTCACTCCGCAGACTCTTATGAAACATTTATTTGTTCAGTGGCAAGCTGAAGTCTACACATGAAATAATGCCTGAAATGTCTCTTTATGTTTGTGACGATAACTGCGCTCTGTACCACTAAGGACCATGAAATTTTGTTACTGAATTCAGTCAGAGAAGATCCAGACTTTGAGAGAGTGCTGAACCAGTTACAGCACTCAGTCTTGGGCCACAGAACCAGATGGAGAATAAATCTCCGCCCTGTGAGAGGGTGGATTTACTGTGAATCCTATCCCTCCTCCTCACCGTGTATAAAGCTTTGCTGCTTGTTTTAATCTGACAGATGGTTATTATCTTTGAAAGAAGCCTGCATCATCATTGATAGGACCGAGGGGTGATGGCTTCAAACTGGAAGAGGGGAGATTTAGATTGGATATCAGGAAGAAATTATTCACTCTGAGGGTGGTGAGGCACTGGAACAGGTTGCCCAGGGAAGCTGTGGAGGCCCCATCCCTGGAAGTGTTCAAGGCCAGGCTGGACGAGGCTTTGAGCAATCTGGTCTGGTGGAAGGTGTCCTTGCCCATGGCAGTGGGGTTGGAACTAGATGATCTTTAAGGTCCCTTCCAACCTAAACCTTTCTATGATTCTATGATCATGTATGTTTCTTTATTATTATTTTTTTAATCTCAGCTTCCATATTGAATGTATAGATCTTATAAGTAAAATATAATTAAAGGGAGTTGAGTAAGAGCCATTCAGACTGCTGCAACATTATTAGTAACAGAGATTCTGTAATGACCTTGCTAAATTGACAATAAATTTCTGTAAGGGAAGAGAAGCTTTCAGGAAACTTCATCATCAAGATACAGACCAAGCAGAAATAGCTGTTCTCCCTCTTGAGTATGTGGCCTAGTGTGTACCTCTTATGAAAAATAAGCCACATTTTAAAAAACAAAAGACAAAATCAAGTATTTTAAAAGAGGTTATAGATGTTCAAAATGGACATAGCTCAATAGTCCAGAAAGTCAGAAAACAGGATAGCAAATGAGAAGTGGATTAGAATAAAATAGCCACTGCTTACTTTGAAATCTAAGAAGCTTGATTTGATTAAAGTCTCATTATTATTTTTAAAAAGACACAAATGTGCATTTTACTAGGTAGTTCCTCATATTAAAGGTGCTTAAACATTTTTATAACCCCCACTACTGAAATTAAAAAAAGGATTGATCTGTTTTTACTCATTATATACATAATCACTTCAGGTTTAATCATTTAATTCTGCCCACTGAATTACAAGGAAGATGAATTAAATGTCAAGTAAGTGGTTATATTATGGAATTTGCTCCACTTGAGTATGTGAGAGTAATATAAGCACTTTATATCAGGTATTTGATATAAAATCACTTGGGTTTTTTTGTGTTTTGATTATGATGGCTTTAGTGCATGTGGAAAGGGTAAGGGTAACAATTTCCAAGGGCTTATGTGTCAAATTTACAGAGGTATTTGAATGCCTAAAGGTATAGATAAACACCAAAGATGATCTTTGAGAATCAGTCTAAAGGTATGCATCTCACTGACTTATTGACATCTCATTGACTTCATCTGACACCTAAATGCATCTGTCTCTAGAAAGTTTAGAGTTCTATTCCCCATATATGTTTTATGCAGAAGCAGCATTGAAAATGATGTCAAATATGGCCATGAGACAATCCTGGTACTATTGTTGTCCCTGCAAGACAGCTCCAACATAGAATAATCTGTTGAAGTTATAACCTATCCCCATGGGTTACTGACTACTTAATTCATCTCCATGAGCAAATAACTCTTCAGAGTTTCATTGTGCAAGTAACTGAAAATCTCTAGCAGTCACTTCTTTTATATCTATATATATATACACATATATATATATAAAAAAAAGAGTGAACTACCATGAGCATATATGTCAACTTATTAGTAGTGTGTATTTAAATTTACTACTTATTTGTTTCTGGATACAAATCATACGTTAATGAACTAACCAAAGTTTACAGAGATCAACAAAAAGATTTCCATCAGAGATATAAGTTTCCGTAGCCATCTCTTTTCAGATATATTCATGTTACATGTGGGAGTGGTTAACAGGATCAAGCAGTAAACTATTTTTATAAATACCTAGATTTGAAAGGCCTAAAGTGAGGATAGGCTTCCCTAACAGAGAATTTCTTCTGTCAAGAATCTTTTCCTTTCAACTTTTCTTTGTCAAGTGATCTGCCAAAATCTGGATCAAGATTATTTGCTTCAAAATATAATCTGAAACATTTATGTTGGGTTTCACAAACATATTTGAATTCAGTCCTCACAGAGTGGCTATTGAGCTTGTTAATCTTTGCTATAGCAAACCCCACCAGAACCTTTACTTGTTTCTTGACCTGTATTCCTTTTCTAATTATTACAGGGCTGGCAGAATTTAACACTTCTGTTTATATAGGTTTCATCCAAGTTCATATGCAGAGCTTTTTAAATAGAATAGTTTTGGTCACTAGTGCAGAGGCTCACAAGAGGAAAAAAGTCCTTCTGAAGATCACATTCATAATCACATTCAACTCAGTATATACAATGATAAATACATTTGAAATTAAGCATGCTTACTGGAAAAACATTGCAAAAACAATGTTCTGTGTAATAAATCATAGAAAGATCTGGTTTGTTTATCAAACATTATTTTTTTTTTTTATTTAGCTGGAATCACTCGCTTTTTCAGAAACATTTTGGGCTCAGAATAGAAACTGGGAAAACGTGCAAGTGACCTGTCAGAAGGTTTTGAAAATTGTCTTGCAGCCTGTGCAGCAGTGTTAAAAGAGCAACTCTCGCTGAGACCTTAACTTGGTGTAGTGAAGCTGGATCATGGAAATGTTCAGTCTATGTACGAGAAAATATGTAGTGTTATTGATAAGTGCTTAGCTGATAACTGGTGTGAAAGATTTTAAGTGGAATTACTGCAGCTTTTACTCAGTGATTATTAGAAAAATCTTTTTAAAGTGTAATCACTGATGCAGCTTTGTACTTGAGATAGCAACCTGAGATTGCATCTCACAGGAAAAGGTGTCCTGCAACAGCTTGAAACCAGTACTGTTCACTGCTCACGTGCCTCACAACCACCATGAAATGCAGTCAGTTCGTAAGCATGATGCACTACCTTGCAAATCTTGTTTGCACAGATTAACAGAACAGGGCTTTAATGAAATACTTGGAACTGATGTCTGGATGGAAATAGAGAAACTAGTGAGCTGACAGATGGGGAAATCTATAAATATGATCAACAAAATTATGAACTGTTGAAAGACAGGGAGGAAAGGTCTACCATCACAACAAAATTAATTCTCAGGGGAGCCGTATTAATACAAGCAATACCATCTGTACTACCAGTTATGCAGAAGTGTCTGTGACCCATACTTTTGGTGTGTTCTGTACCAATCAACATAGATGAATAAAATATAGACAGTTTTTCTATTCTGCTGAATGCATTCTTGAAGTTGCCTTTCTCTGCTTTGACAAGGCAGCAGGTGAGGATGATGAATGGCATAGTTGCCAGTGCCCTTTTAAATGTCTTAGCAAAAGGACAGTGTCAAACAGGAAGCAAACTTAGTGCTTTTTATCAGCTATGTTAACACAAGAGGAACCAAAGCCTGTTACATGGAGGTAATGGAAGGAAGATGTGTGGCAGTAATAAAGAAATTTTGCTTCAGAGGTTCTGGGAGAAACTGGCTTCTCTGGCCATTGATACGTATACCATTATTGATGATCTCATGTGAGAGTGCTAAAAATCAACAAAAAAAGCTGTTTTGCCATTCCTTAGCAAGAGCTAATATCTGATGGAATTTGACAAGTTGTCTGATGTGTTCTGTGGCTGTACAATCACAGCAGAAAATAGTTCTTTGGGAAATATGTAACATCAAGAACAACAGAAGTTGTTAATTATTTTTAAAATAGAACAAAAGATGTGATAAGAACATTTTACAAAGGAAAAGTATGAAAATATATTAAAAAACAAACACAAAAAAACCACCAAAACCAAACCAAAACACCACCACTCTACCAGTCACTTCCCCAAAGAACCAAAAAAACTAGAGAAATAAGGCAGTGAAGCCTTATTTCAATCTAGCTCCTTTATCATTGGAATCTGGAATTTGCTACTTCTTCATTGAAGCAGGGACAAGTAACCTTCATGGAAAGCCTCTGTCTTTCTAGTAATATAGAATTAGTTAGCCTGAAGGAAAAGGGTCAGCCTGACCCAGGTCATTGCTTAAAAAATGCTAAGGCAGAGCTTCCTGTCACTAGGAACGCTATCGCAACAGCATAATTGAATCCACCGTGCAAGTGGATACAAATGGGGATGGTTGGCACTACTTTTGCTTTTAAGAAGTAATACATAATCCTACAATGGAAAATTTTGTTCCAGAGCAAATGCCGAAAGAGAAAAAGATCTGTGTGTTTTTCAAACATTTTAACCATCCTGTCTTACAATTCTCTTCTTGTAGCTCATTGTATGTCAGGGGTATCTCCCGTCTACATTTTGCGTGAGGAACCCATCCCATCTTTCTCAGAAGAGGCATTGGCTGCATTCCTGGCTCCTTGATCAAAGAAAAATTGGCTGACTGTCTCTTCTCTGACTAGGCCAACAGGTCAGTCAGGAAAGCAGATAAATCTGCTGGCGTTTGCATCTCTCAACAGTGTTGAAAGGAGGAGTGTTGAATAAGTGAATTCCTGCAAAACGAGAGTTAGCAGTTGCTTTGGTACAGATAGAATGAAAGATCTTTTAAAATACATACACAGGCAGAGTTGAAATACCTTGAAGTAGATGGCAAAGACTAGACCTTTATGTAACCGTCCCAGAGAAATGTTTTAAGCACATCTTTGCGAAATTGGCTTTGTTGCATATCATGCTTTAAACCAAGCTTCAGTCTCATGCTCTGAGAAGCACCGATAGTGTGACAGACCTAAGAGATCAAATGTCTGGGTTCACTTTTTAGAGGAATATTAAGATGTGCCCCTTTATTATCCAATTTTCGTGTTCTTTTTAAGTAGAGACAAGTCTTTTGGGGTATTTGAGCATGAAAGGTTGTTAGCCTGGGGCCTTAGCCAATAAATTAATGTTTGAGTGAAGGCAGTCACCCACCTGCACAAATTTAACCTTTTTAATTCTATTTATTGTCTGAAAATATAGCACCAGATTAGATGTTTCCTGGAGAGCCGAGTTTGGTGTGAGGTATTAGTCACTTTGTTATAGCTTCTTTGAGATCACCGTGAAGTAGTCCCTTGTACTAAATGAATAGCTCTCTTATCATGACCTTTTAATCGCTTCATCATGAAGAGGTCTTTTATTTGCTACAAGAGTCTACTTCATGTTACCCCTGTCAAAAGAACTATATCATAAAACGGCCGTAACAGAGACTTATACAGAAATATGGTACAATAAGAGAAAATTAGTGAAGGAAGGCCTAGTTGACTACAAGCAGCATCATGGCTTGCTGATGGGAAGTACTGGAGTGGATAACTAGCTGTGAGCTCAATTGTTGGAAACTGCATATAGAGGTAATATTTTGCTCAGTTTTGTAACAAGGTAGTGGAACAGAAGGGGAACAATATAAGCCAGCTAGCAGGACCAGCAGCACCAGAGAAATCACAGAGATAAGGGAGATGGATAGGGTATGACCAAAAAGGAAGTTTAAAAGTAAAGATGGAATTTAGCCGTAGTGATTCTTGTGGGACTTACTCCTATGGACAAGATTTTCTTTTCATGCTGTCTTAACACAGGTATAGTTTATTGAAGATACTGGAGTTCACAATCCAGTGCAGAACTGATGTAAGAGCAGGAGAAATCTAAATTGCAGTGTTTAACTCATTTAAAGAGTTTAAGCAGGGTTTCTAGAGAATGGTTTGGAGGGATGGAGTCCTGACCATGTTGACTGCCTGAGTCATAAAGGTTTGATTGCAGTACAAGAGCATTTAACCACATGGATTTCAAAAGTAGTTGGGAAACCTGTTCACAGTTCAACCTACAGGCAGATAAATACTCAAAGTCAAGAAAGACAAACAGTCATTTTCTCACAAACACTCTACAAAAGACTAAACAAGGAATTGAATACTACTGAAAGAAAAACAGTGGCGTACAAAAAATTCCCTGGAGAGTCTAGCACCCAGAAATACCATTAAAGGTGTCTTGGTATCACTCTAGGAGACTCCCAGAGAACAGAAGATGATTTGTCACATGTGAAACACCCACTGCATTCCTGCTTTTCAATGTGACATATCCATGCTAACCAATTACTGATGATGCTAGGCAAGGTACTGAAAGGCAGGAAGTTCATGTATTCAAGTACTGAACTGTCAGATTCCTGTGAAAACCTTTTGCCTTTTTCACTTAGTCTTGTATCCTCCAAAAGAGGAAAGCTTTAAATGCCAGTCTGCTCGGCATAAATTTCCTTCATGCGTCTCAAGAGCCTGTGTTTTCCAGCCACCATGCCCACACACTGCAGATCTGCTTACTGCTTTCCCTCCCTGCTGCCTGTTCTCTTTTGATCTGCTTCTCTTTGGTTTTTTGCTCTTTAAGGGACTCAGTTCTTTTTTTTTTCTGAACTTCTGTCTTTTTATTATTTCTCCTTTTTCCTATTCTGATATTTTTAGCCCTATCTTTTTGTCCTCCTTTGTCTGTCTTGCATGCTTGCTGGTTTACCCATCTGTTTCCCCTAGTCTGGTTTTCTTTTCCATTTTCCCTTTACATTTCTTCAGACCCACAGGCCATTTATCTCATTGCTTGTCCTTTCTCCAGCTCCATGGGGTCTTTTCATCTCCTCATGTGATTTGTAGGCAAACAGCAGAGGAGCATCCGGTATCTGCTTTCTTACTGCTGCCGGAATGAGTCAGGTTGTCTGGAGAAGAAAAAGAGATATTGAGACTGTAGTCTTTACTTCAAAATTGTCCCATTGTATGCCTTGATTTTATTTTGTATCCTCATCATTTCAGGCCATCTTCAGTTCAGTTTTGTGCTCAGAGCCTGGACTTTTTTTTTTTTTTTTTTTTTTGTATGGAATGTGATTTCAGAAAATAATTTCTGAACAATTTTTTTACCCATTTCTTTGCATGTAACATTTCACTTGAATCAGCTTGTGCACATTTCTGTAAATATCACCACATGTAGAAGTGTGTCTCTTCAAAACAAGGTGGCGTTTTTTCTGCATTTGCCAATTTTCTCTTTAGCAATCTGCTTGAATAAATACAATATGTGAGGAACATACTACCTTGGAAAAACTGAGAAGAAAACCAAGTCTTGGCTCAGTTTCCTCCACAGTATCCCAAAGAGCAAACTAAATTAAACCATCACAAAACACTCGAAGGAGTCTTTATGCAGCTCTGCCTTCAAGAATCAGTGATTTAAAACATATTTTCGTTTCAGTTAACAGTTTTCAGTATGTGTGGAGATACTCAATCCAAGTTTCCCATCTCTTGTACGAGATTTCAGTTATACTGGAAGGACCCTGTTAAGAGATCAGACTGTTTAAAGTATCAGGCAGTCTTAAAGTACTTAAATACATATTTTTCTAAGACTGATTTAGTATCCTCAGCTGCAATGACCAGCAGCAACCACCCTCACCAACCTCATATTTCTATGGAGATAAAGTTCTGGTTGTGTTGTCAGAATTGATATCTGTCATTTCCCCTTATGCTAGTTCAGATCAAAATACGCATGCACATTGTGCAGCTGCCTGCAAATCAATCCAGGAAAAGACAAGTTTCTATAAATCCCAAAATATTCATAAAGTCAAAATTTTAATCATACTGAATAGCAATGCGAGCATACACTTGAGAATGATGTGCATGTACACATGTATCAATATAAAAAATACCACGTTATGCTTGAGGCTTGAGACTTACCAGCTTCGCCGTCATGTAACAATGATTTCCGTGAAGTCGTACCTGGTTTTTAATGCTGAAGGTGAATAAACCAGAAAAAATTCATATAAATTTTTGTCGTAAGTCATTTCATACAAGACTCAAGAAACATATTTTATGTGATAGTGTAACTAATAGAATTTCAAATGACAGTGATATATGAGGCTTTCAGAAGTAGCAATGCAGAACATTCTTTTTTGAATAATTCACTCATTTGAAGTTATTATGTATTCAAAAATGATTGAATTGTGTATCCAAATATAGGGTGGTCTATCTCAGCTCTTGATGTAGGAGAAGAAAAAGAAGTTTCTGCAGTTATTCTGAACTGTGGTTTGTATCACGTTACTGTTGGTTAGATGAACTGAGTTTAATTGATTGTGAATTAATTAACATTCTGCAGTGGATGTCTTTTTCTTGAGATAATTTATCTTAGTGAAAAATTATACATGGAACAGTTGAAGCTTTAGCAGATTTTTTAGAGGTGCTTTTTTGTTTAGACTTCCTTGACAGCCTTTTTTCTTATAGATAAATTACATGTGTAGAAATGTCTCGCCTTTAAATTTATTTTGGTTTGGTAGCATATAGTTGTTATGGCTGGCAATATTTCATCCCCCAAAGTATTAATGCTAACCATAAATTATTACCAATGATATGCAGTGGTTCTGATCAATCATGACAAGTAATTGATGTTGATTGAAAGAAATAAATACAATGCTTTGCAAAGTTATAACCTTGTCATTTAACTTCAGTGCTGCAAATGCATCAAGCTATCTTAGCTTAACTGTTTGCAATTAGATACAGAGCTTTCAGAAACAAGATATTCCACCTATCAAGGCCAAAAATTATGCAACGTTATATAGCGATTTAGACATCAGTCTTGGCAAAATTTACCTTTGGTTTTTTGTTTCCAGAATTGGGTAGAAACAAAAGGATTCAAGGATGTGTGGAAATTCATTATCTCATTATTACAGACTCTTTGGTTGGTTGTTTCTCAAGGTTTTCTCTGAATCCCACTGGAGAACACATTGGAAATCTCTGTTTGTGTGTCATGCTATTTAAAATGAGAAGTCTCATAAACTTTGTTTCAGATGTAGGAGGTCAGGCACAATGATCATAGCAGTCCTTTCTAGCTGTATGAACTATGAATTAATGTATCATTAACTGCTATTTAAAATTAAAGTAAGATGAAAAGATTTACGGGATTGTGGTGCAAATCCACAATTCGTGAAGGAGTTAAATTCTGTGCCTCTCTCTGCCCCAGATATAATGTATATGAAATCAGTCATTAACTCATGTGATTAAATTCTTGCTGAATTTAGGACCAGGAAGAACAGCCAAACACTACACCTCCCAAGAACAAAAGGTACCACTTTACTGAAGCATGGTGTGAACCATATCTGGTGTATACCCCTAAGCATGTTGAGCTTTGGAATCAATACACAGTCTGAGGTTTCACTATATTTGTTGCCATGGCATGAAATCACAGAATTCCAGTCTTCAACTAATACTATTTTCATAAATACGCAGGGTCAGTCCCTTATTGATACGGTGTGTGTTTTATTCAAACTCTTCATTTGTAGTATGTGTTATATAGTGGTTTCATGTGTCTGAGGCTCAGAAGTTAATGCCGCAGAGCTCTCGCCTCACTTTTTACACATTCAAGCAGCCAATTACATAAAACCCAAACATGACCATGCCATATTTATTTGTTTAATCCCCTTTAGAAGCAGTTCCTGTGCTGGAGAACACATGGAGTGAGCTTGGACAGCCAAATGGGGAACATTTGAAGTGAATGATAATGTAGTTTTAAAGGAAGGTGGATTGCGCCTAATAATGTTATTGGTAACATTAGCATTATTAATTTATTTAGCACATAAATTGCAAAATGGATGGAGGATTCATCCAGCAGCTGTACTTTGCCTTTGGCAGTAGTCATGCCGCTACTAATTCCATCGTATTAAGTCCCTCACAGGTTTTACTAACAGGGGTGTCACACATCTTGTAATACAAAGGGAAGAAAAGAATATATCATTTTTATTGTTTTGAGAAAGTTCTGGCTCAGCACATTACATACTGATTCCATTCTCTTTGCACTGCCATCGTAGCAAAGTCCCATGTCTTAAAGCTCATAAAAAGGAAATGAAGAAGAGAAGTTTGTTACGCGAATGCTGATCCATTTTTTTTGGAGAGCAGGAAGTTGCTGCTTGGAGTCCTGATGGCATAAGGCAAAGACTAACACCCTCCCACTGTAACTCATTTGCTTTCAGCAGACTACCACAAAGGATGAAATCTGGCCACAAATAATTTGGTGTTCTCCAAACGTGTAGCAGAATAAAGAGTTTGTGTATTACTGTAATGACCTGCTTAAAATCTTTTCTCATTTTCATTGCTGGAAATCTGAATTACACCAACATACACTGAGCAAAACTGAGAGTAAAATATCACTAGCTAGAGGAAAAATAATTTAGGTAATAATTTGCATAATTTATATAGCTAATATGTATATACTTTGTATACTTTTGTATAATTTGTATAGGCTGTGATTTTGTATAGAGAGTGAATTTGAATATGTAGTGACTCGATTTACTGAAAGTATGTAATACAATTATTTGTTTTGGCTGGCTCATTTCATGCTAGCTGAAAATTAAGTAACAAAAGTCAGATCTCTACCATAGGACAGAATATGTTATAGAGCCATCCAACCTCCTTTTAGTCTTAATTTGTATGTTGTCACACTGTGTGTAGATACTAATTACAGTCTGAAAATGCTGTGGCTGGATCAATGCAGCATCATGCTTGAGAAGCCGTGCCAAAGCCCTCTATTGCAAGCTCATGCACAACTAGTTCAGCATTGCACTTCATTGCACTCCCACTTAACGGGGGTTAAATCACGTGGAGTTAGATAGGTTGTGTGCATCTGTGGAACAGGCTTCCCAAATTCATCAACACAGTCTTGTATTGTCTGCTATGTCACTTGCTTTTGATGCAACTGTCACAGGCATAGTGCATTAATTTCAGTAATCCCTTCAAAAGGTCTTAGTAACCATCCTGTGCATCTATATTTCATTACATTCCCCTCATATTCTCTCCACTCTGTGTCTGGTACTTGCTTATTATTTGTAGTTCATGGCGTGTTCTGCAGGCTCCGTTTTTCTTCCAAGACACTTTTATCCCAAAGGCAAAAGAGGAAGCAATACATGTTTACGTTTCCTTGTCTAAATTGAATTTTTGAGTCTTTAGTGAAGGTTTATTGAAGGTTTGATCTTGGAGCTGTGAATGAGGTTCTGTGTGTTGTCATGTGGGAGTACTTCCTCACTTGAATGACAGATGAATGATTGGTTACCTTTTATCTTGGCCTTGTAATCACTTTACCGTGGCAAAGTCTTTTGGTTCGGTTTTGAGCCTAAGTAGATTTTTTAGTAATTCTTCAAATGCTTAATTCGATTGTAGAAAAGCGGATGAAGGCAAAATCCTACTCGTGTTGCTGTTCTTCAAGCTGGGTACAACAGCCAGTAGTTCCTGTGTCTGGCACCCACCGAGGCAGTTTGAAAACCTGCCGAGCCATTTCACTAATGTATTACAAAAGATCCTAAAAAGTGAGAAGGGCCATGGGTGAACAAAGAAGTGAGTGTCCTTGACAAGGTGTATTCCTGTTTATTTCCCTGCCTTAGTGTGTCCTCTTCCTTGATTTCTCGGTTCATGTGCATTTTGTGAAATATATTGCAACACAGATTATTAATTAGGAAGGATCACTTTCAGTTCTAGGTAGTCCTTTTTTTCAGCTGGGCTCAGGAATGTTTGTTTCTCAGTAACATTGTTATGGATGTGATGACCTGAAGAGATAAATGAGATAAGAATTGTGGGAAGAGGTAGTATCTTTTACGAGACCAACTGATGTAGCTGCAAAAACCAGAAGAGCTTTCAGGCGCACAAAACCTTTTCCAGGTCAAGTTCTCTTATCCTGGAACTGCCAAATAACTGACTTGTGCCTGTGAAGCAATAGGAGAAGTTTCTTGATCCTTCTCTTTTTATGAATAATACTTTTTGGGAGGCATCCATATGTTGCAGCAGTTAACACTTCCCACAGCTGCAGTTGATCATTCTGGTTTTAATTCTAAGTAATTCTTTTCATTCTTAGAATAATAATATAATCATTTTTCATGCAGACTAGTATCTCTTAAAAATACTAGATCATAGAATCGTCTAGGTTGGAAGGGACTTTTAAGATCACCAAGTCCAACCATTAACCTAGCACTACCAAGTCCATCACTAAACCATGTCACTAAGCACCCTTTGACACTGTTTCCCACAGCATTCTCCACGAGAAACTGGCTGCTCATGGCTTGAATGGGTATACACTTCGCTAGGTGAAAAACTGACAGGAAGGCTGGGCCCAAAGAGTTGTGGTGAATGGAGTTAAATCCAGTTGGTGGCTGGTCACAACTGGTGTTCCCCAGCACTCAGTATTGGGGCCAGTTCTCTTTAATATCTTTATTAACAACTTGGACAAGGAGATCAAGTGCACCCTCAGTAAGTTTGCAGACGACACCAAGTTGGGTGGGAGTGTCGACCTGCTTGAGGGTAGGAAGGCTCTACAGCAGGATCTGGACAGGCTGGATTGATGGGCCGAGGCCAATGGTTTGAGGTTCAACAAGGCCAAGTGCTGGGTCCTGCACTTGGGTCACAACAACCCCATGCAGTGCTACAGGCTTGGGGAAGAGTGGTTGGAAAGCTGCCCGGTGGAAAAGCACCTGGGGGTGTTGGTTGACAGCCGGCTCAACATGAGCCAGCAGTATGCCCAGGTAGCCAAGAAGGCCAAGAGCATCCTAGCTTGTATCAGGAATACTGTGGTGAGAAGGATGAGGCATGTGATGGTCCTGCTGTACTTGGCCCTGGTGAGGCTACACTGATTTTGTTCTCTATGTGATCAGAAGTGTAAATTAACCCGTAAAAGATCTGATACCTCACTGGTGAATCATAAAGATCTGTACAGTTTTGAACCTTATCTGAAAAACTGCCTCTCTTTCCAAGTCAACGTATATGTTTTGAGAGAAGTGGGATGAGCATGATGGCGTATTCTGCGATTTCAGTTATTTAAAGGTACTCCTCTGCATTTTTTTTTTTAATTAATGGGAAGGGCATGACTTTTAATTAGTCTCTTTGTTATTTTCTAGGTACAATACAAATAAATAGATATCTACTATAGGAGTATTGCATGTGAGATATGTACCCCATTAGACTGGTAAATTTTGGGATAACTGAAAGTATTACTGCAGATGCTAAAATTTTTGGTGTATTTCATATACTGTCACTTTTTATCGTTCTTGCTCAGACTGAGTACTGTTATGCCCTGTGAGAAGTCTTTTTTTGCATCTGAAAGGAGAATATAGAGTCTAGCAGCACTGAGAACCAGAGTCAAATTCAGAATATGGGTGTCTGCATAGGTAAAAACGAAAACATAGGACAGCCTGTTCACTACGTTGCGAAAAGCTGTGCTAGCAAGGAGGCATCGTTACTGCTCTAAATAAATGACATGTGAAAGAATATAATCGGTTTATAATACAGGAAATGGATAAAGGATGCGCCAAGGTGTTTGGCATGCCTGAACATTTTGTGATTGTAGTGCTGCAAGGTTCTAATGTCATCAGCTCTCCTCCATTTCCCTGGAGCTGAGGGCCCTCATCATCCTGTAGAGATACTGCTAGTGAGGTTTTCTTGGCAGCTTTTTAGCACAAACACTATTCTGCCGAGGGATGTTTTCCAAATTACCCAAGGACAGTGAACTGAATATTTCCTGGAGTGTATTACAGAATTAGTGGAGGGTATTTGGCTAAGTGTGTGTTGCACATTGTTTTCCTGCATCTTGCTGGGCTAGGCATTGAGTTCCATGACAGTATTTCATTTTAGAAACCTTAGAAAGACAAAGACATTCCTTGAAAGGTAGAAAATAAGGGACATATAAAACACAGAACAATATGTCATCTAAAAGTTCAGATCATGATTGATAAGTGTGTTTTTTTTATTGTTGGCTGTTAGCTGAGTAATAGATTGTTATTTCAATAAGTTTTGACTGGAGCAATTTGTCTTGAAATACTTTTTTCACCTTTTTCTTTTAGGTCCTTTGTAATATAGTTCTGTAATTCAATTTTTTTCATACACAAATGCAGCTAACTTTTTCAATGTTGAATAGCATCACATAAAAGCCTGTCTTCAGTTTATAAATTAATTAAAGACTGAATTCAGAAGAAATATATGATATGCAACAGTAGTTACCTACTACATTCTGTGGCAAAAGAAAAATTAAATTAATTATATTGAGGGGGAGATATGCTATCTTTCTGCTCTAAAAAGCCTTTTTCACAGTTCTTAAATCAACATTGTGGGGAATATTTTCCAGCTTATCACAACAGAAACAGGCAAGTTATTTACTTGTCAGAGAGGCCTGAACCCTAGCACAGCATACATGCCACTCGTGGAGGTAAGGCTCCTCACAGTGTCCCACCTTAACACATACAGTTATATTTTTAAATTATACAAGGCCATTTTCCTCTCTTCATTTTCCTCCTCTGATATGGCAGTGCAGAAATTACTGTAATGCATGTAATATTTTAAAAGGCTTTGCCCTCCTACGTTGCTTCACTTCTTAGAGACCTTCCTTGTGTCTATATTCATTGATTCTCCTCTTTGTGCCTAGAAGATTTGTAGTGCAACCTTTCTCCCTTTTCCTCAGTTTCACCCTACGGTATGTAATTTTTTTGTCAGCTGGAGTAATTTACTGTCAGTCTTCGAATATTACCCTTAGTTTAGACTTTTGATACCACCCCAGTTAGAAGGCATGGAGTACAAGAAATGTTTGAATGCATTTTGGAATAGAAATGATAGCACTTTGGATTTGAATGGTGAAGATGACAAGCAGCCTCCACTGTAAATACACTGTGAGAGGAGCCAATGCAGCCCGAGCTTTACCTGTGTGAGCTCTCAGTCTGTATCTTTGCAAACTGCATCATAAATTACCAGATTTTTTTTTCTGATTAGCGCACATCCCACAAAACAAGAGTTGCCAGGTGGAATTCCCTAAGCGTACATATGCCTCTTCCAGAAGGGACATGGCTGGTGGCCGCGTTGAAGGTTTGATCCTGGTATTTTGAGAGTCCCTGATACTCCCTACAGTTAGCGTTAGGCTTGGTGCCCTCAGCTGGGCTTCTCTTGTTTGATGCCAGTACGTTAGGGATCAGGAGACGTGTGGTCCCAGCCACTGACGTGGCTCTGTGCAAGCTAAAGCTTGACCAAAATAGTGGAGATCCTAAAAAGGATCTCCACAGGTAGGCCCTTATACAACACTGCGAGAGCTTCCTAGGAATATGACACTTAGTATATAAGCCAGATTTGAAGAAGGGAGATTTTTCTATGTCCTCTTTTTTTTTTTTTTTTTTGTTTTAATTGCAATAATGATAGTGTTTCAGTATGTGGCTATTGCAAGCAGGATGAATTAAAAATTTCCTACTTGTAATTTATTCATGGTGTTCCTATTAAGAAGTAGAACTAACATGAGTAATTTGAGAAAAATGTCGGCATCCTGTCTGAAAGTGTCTTCGTTGTAATGCTGGTCTCCTCTGGTTGTGGAGCTCTTTCAAAGGTATTAATGTTTTTAACGCAAAGATACTAATACTTGTACATGAACGTTTAGATAGAAATTTTACCACAAGGCAAGAGGAGAGTTTCCACGTGAAACATGAAGTGTTCTCATTGTATTTTCTTTTAAAGCTGTCATTACTTTAGCATTTCTTGTTGAAATATATTGTCTAACAATTTACTTTTTAAATATTTCTATTCTAAATACTTATCAGCCCTCCACACATTGTCTGTGATACACTTTTCCCTTTTCCTGGAAGGGCGAGAGACCCAGTCTTCTTCCCTGTAACTGGCTCTATGAGACTGTCCCCTTTAACAGCTGCTGGCAAGTGCCCCTCTGGGTAGCCTCTGGCAACATACGCTCTGTGCAGAAACTACCCTGATTTAACCATTTATGGCCCTTTGATCTGCTGTCTTTTACCTCTAGCAATATAAGATTTATAAAAGAAAGCAGGAGCTTTGAAGCCAACGGTTTGTCTCATTGTCTTACCAGCAGTACTTGAATAGCTCTATCTTGATAGGTCCTCAATCATGTTATCACCAAGTTAATTTTTCCCAGGAACACCACTGAGCTTTAAATATTATGGTATGTAAGCAAGTAGTCTACTTCTACTATGTATATAATTAGATGTATATGTATATATAGTATAGAGACATGGTAGTAGGTATGTTTATGATAGCTATTTAGAGAAAATCTATCAAATTACTTAGAATAGTCTTCTTGGTGTCTTGGTCTTGGTACCTCCTACAGGAATCATAATATTATTAAAATTTCTCTCTATTTCTGTCACACTTAGCACTTCTCAGAAGTGGCTGGTACCTTGCATGACCAAACACTTTAACATAAGCTGTAATATAAAAAAAAACAAACGAACAGTTTGGGGCATACTTATTAATATATGTGTGCTTCTTCTCACTGAAGCAACACTTTCGATGTTAATCACGATAGACTTGAAAAATTGAAGTGATTCTTGTCTAAAAGGGAAATTTTATAGAAGAGAAATTCAACTCTTGCACAAAGTACAGTTACTAATCTTACAGACCTTTGTGGGCTTCTTGCAGCATCAGCCAACGAATGTTTAGGATGTGTTAAATTCTTCGTGCGCGTTGATGGGGAACTAATAATGGAAATGGAGTCAGTGGAAGGATGTTTCAGATGGTTCTGTTACTGAATGACCTCCAGCCAAAGTAACAACCACTGAAACCCCTCTCGTGTGCGATAGCAGCAAATTCCAATGGCTCTGTTCATGTGTGATCCTCCTTTGTCTCTTCTCTTTGGAGGAGATACTGAAAGATTCCTGATGCAGATAATATAAACTAAAGAGTTCCCAACACACATCTCTATATCAAGGTTTCAGCTTTACAGCTGTATCTGTTTCCATCTAACTGGAACTAGCCTGACACTGTCCAGAAATAAGTCCTTCATCTGCCAAGCAGAGACACTGTAACTCCGTAGCTGTGAAGCTACAGTAAGTCTAGTGAACATGTCACTCTGTGTTTTTTTCTGATAGTAGTTTACATTAAAAATAAGTTTCCTTAGTACAGTAATAATTAGTCACAAATATATTTTGCATTCCAAGACCATGAAGTAATTTCAATTCATAATTAAACTAATTAATACAATGGAATTATGCTATTTTCATAATGTGAGACATAGTGGTAAAGAAATGAGCTAGGTTAAAACCAAACACCCGAGCCTGGAAGACAGCAAAATGTCTGTTATTCACTGTAGGTATATGTACCTAGACTAATGTTTGACTTTAGAGAAAACGTATAATAGTTTGCTTTGATTTTCGCCCTTAGGTGTGATGGTACCTCACTTTACACGCTGTGCCATGCTGTTCTCCACCATGGATCTTCTGGATCCACATATATCAGGCCCTAATATTTTGCACTTAAATGACAATCCTATTGATTTCAGTCAACTTCAACAAAATTTTCAACAAAGACAGCAGCGTAAGACTGTACATTAGATTTGCTTTTCTCTCCCCTCCAGAGAATCCTGGGGTTTCTGAGACCAGAAGTCACTGGAAACTTCGTGGTGAATTAGGAAGGTTTACTGACAAACAGCTTTGTTGCACATGAAAAATCTCAAATAAAGCAAGCTTTCCCTGAATTTCAAAGAAAGTCAGTCAAAATCAGGCTGAAACACATTTAAGGAAAGCTACACCAAACCCAGTCCCTGTAAGGACTCAATTTTTCTATTCTATTCTGTGAGCAACAGCCCAGACGGCTGTTCAGGCTGTACATAGCAGGTGGTCAGAAAAATATCGTATCACCCCATATCTGTCTGCATTTCAAGTAAAATAACTGTGGTGCCTGTACAATGTTTTTTACCATAACTTGAAGAAATACAGGAAAAATTATTTCTTTTCTTAGTGCATGTTCCTGGGGATTTTGGAGTTTGGTTTGGTTTTTTAAATCCTTTTGTTAAACAGGAATGCAGATTTTTTGATTGCACCTTTTTTATGCAGTTATTGTACAGATTAAGTGTCTGGTTAAATATGTGAGTATGTGTGTCCATCATACAACATTCAAACCCTGGTTCAAGTCTGTTGTTTATGATTAATTCAGTAAAATCTCTCTTTCGGTAATTAAGATACCAGTGTTTACAGCAATTGAAAGACTGTGACTATCATAACGGTAGTCTGTACTTCATCCAGTTTTTGTTTTTGTAATTCTTATGCTTTCTTTTTTTGTCACAGGTTTTTCATTATTCTTATACAGCTTCATATGTGATTTATAACATACACACAAGGTAGGTCACATTGGTTTTTCAATATGATATTGTCAGTGGTTCTATACATAAGGTGATGCCAGTGTGTTCAAGTGAAAATGTTTACATTTTTTCAAGGGAAGTTTGGGAGTTAAACCCTCCAGAAGTAGAGGATTCAGTTTTACAGTATGCAGCCTGGGGCGTCCAAGGACAGCAACTGGTAAGCACAGTCATTAAAAATGCTATGGTGGAAGTAGTTTAATAATGTACTTACTCCAGACAGACTGAAATGAAAAAAAAAAAAAAAAAATTAAAAGCCTTAAGGTAAGTTTTGTTATATATTTCTGCCTGATGTTAGTACGGTCCTGTTACAGCTTTTAGTGGATTAATTAATTAATTAATTTTTAAAACATGTAAACGTGTTTTTCCAGTCTAATCCCAATGAGCAAATTGTACAATTGTTGAATCACATCTTCATCTAAATATGCGGTCAAGTAATTTCCAGAATAACCATCTTTATCGCTACTACTATGAGAGAAGGGAAGTTGAAGGTGAAGAGAAGTTTTCAAGTGCAAGATTACTGAAAACTGGGCAAAAGCTTAACATCCAAAAGTGGATGTGATGGATTCAATGAAAAGTGCTGTTTTCATTTCAGTATGAAAATTACTGCCAAGGTCAGGTGTGCTGCATTGAATTCATAATAGTAAAACCAGTAATATATATATTGTTTTCTACCAAAGGTTTTACCATTTTTTATGAACATAAATCATCCATGATCATCATGACCAATCTCAATATGAAAAGAAAAAAACCTGTGGTTTTAAAACAGCAGTGATTTTAAACTGACCTGTGTTGGTAGTTGAAGGCAAGTGAAAAACTCAAAAAACTTCAACTCTCTGAATAAGAAGTTCAGATAATCCTTGTTACAGTGTTCTAGTAAGCTCATTAATGCCCGCAGGCATGATCCTGAAGCTCTTTGCACATCTGACTTGTTCGTGCAGAGAGGCTATAAGTTGAATGTCTAGAGAATATACCCCGTTGCTTATATCATTCATCAAGATAGTGGGAATGTAAAGAAATGTTTCTGGTTAGAATGTATTGCATTAAGCAAGTGCAGACAGGAAGGAAAAAGTAATGGGAACATGCTTGGTATGTTTTAATAATTAACCGTATTAATTTATTAATAATGAGAGCATGGTGACAAGATTGATGGTAATAAATACATTGGTTATTTACCAGGCAGTATTATGGAACATGGCAACCTGTGTAGGTTGTAGCATAAAGGTAATGCCTTTGCAAAACCAAGCAGAATTAAAAAATATTTTAAATTAAATTGCAGTTTTTAAGAAGATTTGTCTGTGCTGTACCTCTGATTAGTAATCTAAAGTACAACTAAAATTACATGCAATGATTACTGAGAAATTAATTTTTTGTTTTCCTGAGATGTATCTTAAGAACAGGGGTGGACTTACCAATTGTAAACTTCAGAAAAATAATAAATCAAAACAAAGCGATCTTTATCAGTTTTGCCTAGCTTGTAATTCTGGAAATACATTTGAATACTTTCAGGTATGGGCACAGGTGGACTCCTATTAAGTCTCAGAACTGCAAAAAAATAAGTGGTCATTTTAGGTACAACCTTAATTATCCAAATTTGAAAATGTTAGCATAATTTATACTTCAGTGAGGATAACATTACTCATCTTTGTTAATGTCCCTAGTAAAGTTAATGTCATGCTTTAAAAATATCTTCTCTACTGTGGGGTTTATGGTGCCATATGGTCTGCAGAATTAGGAAATAATAACTTTGATTAGAGCACAAAATCTTCTGTGCACTCTGAATGATACCAAGCGTTGTCATGTAGATGTAAACCTGCAATGACAGTATACTGAAGGTCACTCTCATAAGAATTGCCAATAAGAAGGATGTCCTCGTGAAGCTGTTTATGTTTATGTGGTAAAAGGAGGTTTTTAAAATGACAGAAGTGCCTTGCCACATTACCCTCCCACTTCAGCAGCCAGCCAAAAATGTAGAAGTAGCATGAATGAATAAAGACTGTTGTGAATAATGGTTGTTGCAACGGTCCAAAGGAACGGCTGCCTCTAGCAGAAACAGGATGGTAGAGATCATTCCAGCAGAATAGGTTAAGCAGAGAAAAGCTGTGTGACTGACTGAGGACACATTGCCATCATGGTTCTCACTTACAAAATTTGTCATTAGAACAAACACTTTATTAGTGAGTTTTGAATGAAGATAGTACAGGAAGCAATCGGCAGTGAAACTAGGTAAAGAGGAAGTCGTAAAGGGAGAGATTTAAACCATGGTAATCCATCAGCAGGAGCGATCGATAGCACGTATCTGGGTTCAAAGATGCAGCCTTACATATCCATGTTGCCAAACATGCTACGATTGGTTTACCGAAGTCCCTTCCTAAATCATACCTATGTGTCTTTTCCATATAATGAGGAAATAGTAATAATTCATGATAAGTAAAACAAGCAGTGGAATACATACTCTAAACAAAATAATAGTATATTAACCTGAGTAATCTCTGAGAGCCATTCATTACAAGTGGAGAGCAAGAGGAGAACAAATTAACTTCATATACAAAAATTTAATCTAGAAAGACCCATGACACATACCCTGTAGCCATCACATAAACAAAGTATCTGTAGACCTCTAAAATAAAGAGGAATAGCACCCTTCCAGGTGCAGTGCATAAGAGAATATCAATACTATAGCCATGTCTGGTCAGCAAAATTAGCAGGAGATGTGAAACACAAGGTACAGGTATGCCTGATTGAGCTAAAAATCCTAATTTTATGCTATAACTATTTGGAAGGTCCTGGATTAAATCCAAATGATGTGGGAAAACACATGGACTTGGATCAACTATTTTCAATAAATTGGCTATAGTGTAAAATAAGATGTTTCCAATCCTTAGTTCTGCAGAAGACATGATTAACAATATGGCCTACACAGGAATCTTAATTTGAGTTCTTCAGTAGGGGGAAATCGTCAAGAGTTTCAAATAGATAATATAAGAAGATGAAGAGGAAAAAAAAAAAAAGTTGTTAAATGTTTGAGCAGGAAAATTTGTATGAAGCCAGCAAGTGCTTATTGCACAGAGGAGGGAGTATGGCTGCAGTGAAATCAAGTACATGTGGTAATACTTTACGTCCTTGTGAAAATCATGCATCAGTCTGTTATCTACTGTCAGGAATAATTTCTTGGGCTCTCTAATGGGACAGCAGGCCACATGTGGCTAGTGAAGAACAACAGAGTTAGGTTTATAGCAGCTACCGGATGACTGGGCCATAATGCCATTGTTTTGAAGCTACCACGCACGGTGGTTGCAAGTTATTTCAGTTTTTTTGCTATTTACCTAGAGTAGAGGATTTTGTAAAGATTAAGAGAAAAGCTCAGAGAAACATCTGCTGTTTGAGTCATGACATTTTGGTGGTGAAATTGAAAATGTTTGCCGTTGGGGAGAACAAACTTCTATCTAATGAATTAATGTATTTTAAGGTCACAGAGCTGTTATTTTTGAGAACTGTTTTCAAGGTCACACTCTGTAAATTGCTGTCTTTTAACTGTGGTGGAACTATGCCAGATCTAAAATACCTTTTCTGTATGTCTTACTAGGTTAGGGAGCTGTTTATGTATTTGTTAAATATTTCTCACATTTCCTTATATTAGATTAAAATTTTGAGAGAGATCAGCTGATAATCTCTTTACTTTGCCTCTATAGAATACCTCACTGCAGCATTAAGTATTTCCAGGGAAAATAAACCAACACAACTAGATACCTAATTGGTTTCATCAACATTTGTCTGCCTCTTGTTTAATTGATTAGAGACCTCGTTGCATGCATGTGAGAAAGAGATATCCCATAACTGGTAGGAAGGCTTTACTGAGGAGGAGAATGCTTTGGGGATTTTAAAAGGCCTCTGGTCTTGAAATACCCAATTTTTATCCAATGTTCTCTCTTCTTTGGCCTTATCTTCTCCAATAGTTTGTAGCAAAGCTGGACCTGGTTTGTATCTGACACAGGGGAGACAGCCTTTTCTGTCTGCATCTGTCTATGGAGATGTATCACAGTAGAAGCCCGAATATAAAAACTGACCTCTGGTCTTCAGTGTATGCAGAGTTTTCTGAAAGATGCAGTCTTTCTCTGCAGTGCTTATTGTGATATAGTTCTTATGATTAGTCATTGGATGGATTACTTCAAGTAGCTTCAGTGAAGTATGGTTAGAAGTTGTTCAGTTTGACGTAGCTTTTTCTTAAAAGTTTTACATAAAGTTTCTTCTGCCTGGGTGGTAACACGTTGTTTTATTTTGTATGAAATACTTTATTTTCACTTTATTCTATGAACATAAGTCACTAACATAAGTCCGCATAAGTCACTTTGACTTTGTATTTTTATGAGGTATTTTATGTTATTTATTGCATTGAGCTCATTTTTCTTTTGATATATTAAGTGTTTTTGAAGGAAACTTGAGTATTATGTTTGAATGGATCAGCATAAATAATGATCGATTGACTTATGTATGAATGTCTATGCATAAATGTATATTTTAACAAAGCAGAAATCAAGAAAATAGTAAAGCTAGCCAGAATACTAAAAAGATAATTTTGTAGAAGCTTGATGACTTTCTTTGTCAAAATTTGATGCCATCAACAAAACATAGCATTATCAAATGGTAGGACTGAAGATGAGCTTTTACTATGCTTTAATGTAATTTAGGTCATAATTTTGTGGAATTACCTATTATCCTGTATACACAAAGAACAATTTGTTGACTGTAACTGAATTGTGGATTCAAGATGCTCTCATCAATTTTTAGAAAATATTTTAAATATTAGAAAACAAGAAAATTGTCCTCTTGTTCTAAAAAATGGAACAGGGTGCTCAGATAATAGGGCTTGGAAGCTGAAGCTTTTACAAAAAAAATGAAAAAAAAAAAATCCAGTGAAAAAGGACCTCACCTTATATAAAAGCTACCTAAAAACAAGCATACAAACATAAACCCAGACACAAAACGGAGAAAAATCTGCTTTAATTGTTATTAATAAATGTACCAGTTCAAGAAGTCCTGCCCCTCTGCTTTGTGATCAGTCACCTTTATCCTGGTTGTCTTATATGGCAGTTCATCTTGCCTTCCCCCTGCATCAACACCTATTGCCCCACAAAAATGCAGACATCTATCAAACTGTTGACTTGCTGTATTAACATGGCATTTCCTTACAATTGCCTTCTCTTCAAAATTTTAGCTTTTTTGTGTGGCTTTCAAATACCACTTTAGATAATAGAAATACTGCAGCAGAGAAGATCTTTGATGATGTGTTATTTGCCAGGTACCCAGATAAAGCACTGGGCTAATTTTAGTAAATGAGAAATTAGCAGGACTATGCTAGACACATACCTTACTCAACAGATGCTTTAACAGCCATTAGTTGCTGAAAGCTTCATTTACTATTTCCTCTACGAAGGTTCAAAGTCCAACTACTATAAAAATTGGTAAGTTAACTTTCTGTAAAATATTTGCCATGTGTTTTATTTTTGCATATTTAATGCCGTGGGTACTTGGCACCCCCTCCTGGCAAAAACACTTCCATTTGCAAATCAAGAAGAAAAGATCTCTCAGGGTTCATGAGCCAAGTAGAAGCTTAATTAATGCTAATGAAGTAAGTCCTAAGTAAATATATTTAATCTGCTGGGTTTATTTTCACAGTGGTTTGCTCTTTTGACTTGCTGTATTTTTATTTGAGTAACTTAAAATCACGTATGGAAATGTCAAGGCTTTATTTCATCTTTCCTTTTAATCATGATGCTAATGAGGCAAATGGCAGTAAAACTGAGAGGAAAATGTCTGCTTGAATTCATTTGGAAAACCAGAAATAAACAAGAACATTTTAATATGACATTAACCTCAGGTATGTTTTCTTATTTAAAATGTATGAGGGGTTCTGTACAGAACTTCTGTACTTCAAAGCATAGTTGGAGATCCCTTGTCTTGTTGAGGATGTTTCTGTGAAGAAAGGGAAACCGAATGGTTGAGCATTGCCAACCTAGTTGAGTCTTTAAGGGATTTGACCATAATTCTAGTAAATGCTGAAGTCACGTCTTTCTGCAGGCAATGAGAAATTAAGGAGGCTACTAACGTTTTTTTTATTTTCTTTTCCAAATGTTTTTATTATATTTCTAGATTCCAACTGGGAAACTTACTGTATCAGAGGCTGAGGATTTGAACCAAAAAGTGAAAATATTTACAGAAAAAAGGCAGACAATTGGACTGCTTTAATAGCAACTTTTGACCAGCAGCTGAAGTTTGATTGTGTATTGTTTTGCTAGACTGGGCATTCTGGTATTTTGTGTTAGATGAAATGTGCTAAATGGTCAGATCCTGTTATGAAATGATATGAAAGCCACTTACTGGCATACTTGCAAAAACTTTCTGCTGCTTTATTTTTGATACAAGAACTGCTTTTTGTCAGGGTCATGGTGACTATGGGAAATACAATGTTTTTCTTCACATAAGAATTAGTTACCTAGGAGTCTTAGATAAAACCGTATTCCTCCTAAACTGCTGCTACGCATTGCATTTCCTCTTGGGTTTCTCAAACTAGCATTGTAAAATGTAAATGTTTTTTGCCTTTCCATCTAAATAATTCAATTGAAACTATTCTTCAAAGAAAAAATTACATTATTAGTTTCTCTGAAGATATTCTATTGAACTAATTTCCATTTTCAATTATTAATTTCTAGGTGCCCACTCCACTTAAATATAGATGGAGTTGGAGGAGAAGATAAGCATTAAATGCATGTTCTGTAGTTTCGAAAGGGATAATCAATACAAAAGGAATTTTCTCCATCTTGGAAAAGGGGAATGGAGAATGCAGCCAGAAAACAAAGGCAGTTTTGGAAAACAGGGGAAAATACATTTTTTACATATCAAGATTTGATATATTCAATAAAAGTTTTGTGAGCTTTAGAGAGCAGGAACATTTATAAGTGGAAGCAAGGCTAAGTTGAGCATAGAAGAAGTTGCTTCATCGTTTTGCTTAGTGAAATGCAATGAACATGTCCTGCTATCAAAGGTAACTTAAAAATATTAACTATTGAGGATTAGATATTGCTATCCCTTTGTGAAAATAGCTCCTTGGCAGTATCTGAAAGATGTGAAGAAATAATAAGAAAGTAGTATGTTTTATAGGAGCATTATTCCTCTACTACTGTTTTTCATGTGGAACAATAAAAGGCCCAGCAGCTTTATAGTGAATAATTGAGAGGGGAGATAAAAGATGTTTCGTTTCCCCTTTCCCTGATTCTTATTCCATTATCACTACTCTAGCATGCAACTAATATTTGAATCGGTATGTAAACCATGCACAGAGGTAATGCGCTTTTCTATCCAGTCTCATATCAATAACTCTCTTGTATTGGAAATTTGACATATCTTTGTGCTAGAAAGTGAATTATTTTTTCACATGGATATTTTGTGTGTGTCTATATATTTACATACAGTCCCACAAAGACACATCCAAAGAAGCATAGACAGACATGTTTGATAGGAGCAATCATCAGGATTTTCCTATGCAGCAGCCTGATGGGAGCAATGAAAATAAAAATACGCCCCTCTCATCTAGACTATCACGTTGTGCAACATGTGTATGTGTAACAAAGCATATCTGAATATTCACACTTCCGTCTGTTAGCTAATATTAACTGCAAGTCCAATGGCTCATAAAATAGGACTGCTGTGCTTCTTGTGTGAAAGTTGCGTAGCTGTATGTAATGCAGAAACAAGAAAAATATACTTCAGGAGTCTAGAATTCTTCAGAAATGGCCACCTATAAAAACTAAATACACAGTCAATGAGAAGAGAGGTCAAAATCTGATTGAACCTTTTGCTAAATCAGAGTTGGGAAATATTAGGTAACAAGTTTTATTATGGACTGTATTTTAATATAACTGCAAAATCCTGTGCAAAAACATTGCAGGCTTACCTGTGTCCATGGATCATATAATCACTTAGTCACTTCATATTTGATATAAAAAAAAAGATATGATATATCACAGGATGGGGTGGAAAATTTGCCTGTATTCATCTTAATGTAATGTAATGTAGATGTCAGTTTTATCTGTGAGATAAGAAAACCAGATAGATTGTATTCTCTATTACCTCCTTACCACCTAGGGAAAAGGAAGGGGAAAATTCCCTGTGGTAAGGCACCAAAATGTCAAAACAGAAGAGTTTGAAGAACTGACATTTCTGATGCCTTTGTGGTTCAGGTTCTAAGACAGAGCTTGTTTTAACCAATGGTAAACACAAGTTTTATTTATCTTTTGTAAAATTTTTGCTGAAGACTTGCAGAAGACTCCTGAGTCTCTATGATGGTACCAGTGCCTATAGAGTTCAGCTAGGAACAAGCTAAAGGGATAAAACCTAAGTGGCAGCAAAACCCCCTGAACTCTTGCTGGGTGGCAAGGTTCCTCTGGCTCTTCTATTGATAGGTTCTGTTTGCTGTGTGATAACATTCATCTTCTCATTTGGCACATAGTGTCCAGCAAAAATATAGATGGGTTTCTGTCCGTGGAAGGGGCAGTGACTCCCCTCTTCAGTGGGGCCAAACCTCCTCTGCCCCTATGATACATGTTCTTGAAAGTTAGTTCAGTTGTTCCTAGTGGTCAAGATACGACATCCTGGCCCAGTGTAGATTGATGGGCTCTTTACGTCAGTCAGCTGGGATTTTACCCATTGCATATAGGTAAAGATGGAGTAGATGGTCCTTGTTATTATAAAAAATAATTTAAAAAAAAAAAAAGTAAAAGCTGTATATACCTCATAGATGATGATGTCATGACTCCCCGTTGAATCTCTATGAGCAAGACAGCTGTGATGAGGAAAAAAAAAAACCAAACAGTTTGTGACCACACAGCTTTGGGTATGTTCAACACTCTTGTAGGTTCTTTCTCTCTATTTTAGCCAAGTCCCTCTGGAAAAAGAGACATTAAATTCCATCATCACCAACCCATAAGCGTCCTTGCATGGATTGTTTTTCTTCCCTACAATGGGGTTATGACTTCCCCACTGTGTTTGCACTGAAGGATCACAGCAGATTAAACTCCTGCCGCGCTGTGTTGAAGTGACTGAGGCTTTTATGCTGACTCAGCCTGAGCCAAAGAGTGAAATGCGGAGGACTGCCTGCAGATGTGTATTGTGATGAGTATATATTCACTGACAGCTTCACGACCAGGATAGCCCTGGAGAATGAGGATTAAAAAGTCAGGTATACCATTGATTTGTAAGACAAAATGTAGCATTAATTGTCAGGGAGGAAAGAAGGCTGAAGGACCTGACAATCAGCCAACACTTAAAACTCTTGTGGAAACAAACTAGTATTAGAAAGGTGTGTTTTAGGCTGGTGGAAACAGCATTAATGAAAACAGAAGCCTGTGTAGATCAAATTATTTATCACTTTATTTGTGGGCTAGGGTGTTGTGAAGAAGTAATGCACTAATAGTATTCGTGTGCTCATATAAACATCTATATATGAGCAGGGCTTAATCAGTAGTGACTAATAGGTATTACTTGGTCACATAGATAGTATTGCAGAACACTTCACGTTTTTACTTACCGTTTATGGCAGGTGCCAGTGCATTTACAGAAACAGAAGAGAGAAGTTTTGTGTCAAAAGAAAGGAAATAGTTCTTTTCAAGTGTTGCTTCACAGACTCTGAACTGTCCCAACCAGAAATGTTATTTTAAGAGTTAGTCAGAATTTTCTCGTTCCTATTTGTGTCATTCCTAATGAGATATTTTAAGACAAGCTGGCTTTCTCGCATCAAATGCCCTGCCAGCCTGAAGTGGTAAATGGCTGTGGAGTCTGCACAGATCGATGTCATCTGCTAAAATGTTGGCCCACCATGAAGAAAACTGGCAACTTGAATAGTGTGCACAGTGGGGAGACCAAGGCACAAGTACTGTACAACATAGGCTGGGTCAACAATAGCAGTTGAAAGGACAAAACTTTTTGTTAAACCCTGCCTGGATTTCTCATACAGAAGATGCTCAGAGGCATCCTGGTATTCCTCAGCATTTGAATAATGTACAGATTTCTCAGGGATTGTCTGCCACTGTAGAAATAGTAGAAAATGTAAATATGACTTTATAGCACAGCATTTTCAATTCTGTCCTTTTTGACTTTGGTCCTTGCTGTTAGGATGCTATTTTCTTACGTTTTGTCAAAGGAAACAGAGAAAATTCTTCCTTTGGCACCAAGTCCAGACAGTAATCTTAGATATTACCCTGTCTCCCAACATTGCCTTTTTTCTTTCAGAGTAACTAGGTTGAAAATTTTTCATTTTAGCTTCTGTTACGGATTGATCACTCTGGGCATAATTGAAGGCTTGATATCAGTGTGAGATGAGCCTTCGAAATACCAGAGATCATTTAAAAAGATTTTATGGTAAGGGCAGATTATGATTTTTATTATAAGACTGTAGGAGCAACCCAGGCATGTAAGAATGACATTTCTGTCCACGCTCTTCCATGCTGGTTCATTAGGTAGAAACTATCAGTAAATGTGAGGAACAAGGAGTGTGAGTTCCTGAGCATACACTGTTTATAGATAAGACTGTTATACACATCGCTTACACCGATGAAGACCAAAGGGCTGAGCAGTCCAATCCCTCAAAGACATTTTGCACAGTGCTGCAGCCAGTGTGGTTTTTCAGGCAGCTCCATGTGGAGGAAGCAGTATATCCAGACTACCAGCTTGGGGGCAAGGCAGTCTTACTGTAGTCTTCTGTGCAATCACAGAGATTTCTAAAGTAGCTTTTTTGCATAGGTCGTAGTTCCGATATTATATGTGATTTTGTTTATATAACATAGAGCACAACGTTTGCACTCAGGTGTAAGTTATCACGGGATTAGGCAGGGTGTGAATTTAGTGAACGTCATGATCCAGTATCCTTGGAAAGGCAACGGAATTAATGTGTGTCTAAACAAGAGGGCAATGCTTCCTCACTTTTATTGGAAATCAAGGACAAAACCATCAGAGTTATCACAGAGTTGCTGATACTCTGTGAGTTCATGACCTGGTTTATTCCATGACATTACTAACTAATCTTGTAGCTGCATTATGAGTGCATCCTCGCTATTGTTTACAGTAGATTTATAAACTATCTAAATAGCAATTAAATATAATAGCCTTGTAGATTATTTGCAGTTGTTCAGAAATGATTGTGCTAACACATTACTGTGATGGCAGTGGCATTAATCTAGACTACAGGAAAGTGGTGCTTCAGTGTTCTGTTGTTCACGCTATGTCTGGCAGCTTGATGACTGCAAAAATAAAATTAACATATTGTAACTGATAAAAAATAAAAAAGGCAGTATATGACATTGGGATGTATGTTTTTTGAGGTCTCCATGTTTCATACTGATCAACAGCTACTTCCCCTCTGCCTTAACGACAACATAATCAAAAGGTTTGAAAGCTTCCCCTGAGAAAATTCCCATCTAGGTCAATCACAATCTTTAGAAAATTGGTACCTTTAAGAGTGAACACGGTTATTATTGCTTACAATTATAATCATTTTATTATTATCTCTTTTTTTTTCTGCCTCATTTGCAATGTGTCTGATTATTTTGAAACATAGATCATGTAAGGGTAGATTCTTGTCTACTGCCATGCTTTGCTTAGGTAGCTGGTGGTACCTGCTGTGCCCAGTATCTGCATAATTTAGTGGTCTGTGGTGCATATGGAACTATGGGGTAAGAGCTGGACCAAGTCAGAGCTTAACACCTCTGAAAATTTTATACCAGTATAGATTGACCTATAAAAGAAAAAAATCTACATAGAGGAGATCAGAGCCATTCTGCACTACTGGAGACTTGCAAAGCAGCTGTATTGCAAACTCCATCAGACATTTTAGCTGGCAATCCATGAGAGCTCACACTCTAAACAGACTACAGATATAATGTAGGGGAAAGGGATATAACATAAAGCTGCTTTGCAATACAATTCCATAAAACTTCCCTTGAAATTGTCATTGTGACATATGTGATCTGGATAGAAAATTTGTAAGATGGGGGGGAAAAAAAGGGATTTTGGAAAAAGTCTGTTCAATTTTAACTGACAAAGGCACTAATGAATACTCTAACCACCCAAAATTCACACTTATAAAAGCTTTATAAGCCACTTCCTTGTGTTTTATATTATCCAAAATATAGTAATTCTCTTTGGTTCTGGAGATTGCTGCAGAACCTCTGAGAAAGCTATCAGCAGAATAATCAGTCGCACCAGTGAAATGCATTATAACTGTTTTGGGTAATAGTTTGCCCCTCACATTTTACTTGCCTCTCAATGTGTGAGTGTTCATTACCATGGAGCTTCTTCCACAGATTATTACCATGGGCAAGAATGGCAGATACGGTCATGGTTTGGGCCGGATTGGCCCAATCAGGTTGAACGGCAGATGCTCTCTCTCTCCTGCTCCGCTTTGAAGGGAGGCAGGAGAGAGAGAGAAACAGAGAGACTTAAGTGTTTAGAAGGAACTAAACTACTTTAATGAAATACTAATAATAAAATAATAAAAAGAAAATAATGAAATATATACAAAACCGTATCAAGCTCCCAAGATGACAGTCACATCACCAGCAGGCACTGGGAAGTCCCAGACTGGACTCAGTGATGGATGGGAACTGGATTCTGGGTCTGGATTCAGGATCGGGATCAAAGGCAGACGAACCGGCAGAGTCCTCATTAGACACCAGCCATTGAAGAAAAAGGTTTGACCCTTTGATCCCTCAGCTTTTATCCTGAGCATGAGGCAGATGGGATGGAATACCCTGCTGGTCAGTTTTGGGTCACCTGTCCGCTCCTCCCCGCAGTTGTGACCCCTCTACGCTTTTCCGCTTCCGACCCTCCAACGGGGCAAATACCAAAGTTGGCTGGCCTTGGTTGTTATAGCAACAAGTATAAGCAAAAGCCTCTGTGTACACCATTCCTTGGCATCAACTATGAACATGGGTCTTGAACACTCTGGGAGCGAACAGTTTTCTGCACAACGTGCTGGTAATTTCAGCAGTTAGAAGAGGCCTAGCTAAAAAGTAGAGTTACTGAACAAAATTGGTCCTGTTTTATCTCAAACCAGGACACCAACCCTTTATCTTGCTACTTTTTCAACATGTGCAATGTACCCCCTAGAAATCTGGTTTTTCCATGTGATTTTGTACGTAGTGGATCTCATTTTCACACGTATGGAACAGTAAATTGACACCTAACTTAGAAACACCCACATATAGAGAGAGCATTGTCACAGGAAGATTGGTGGTGTACCCATCATCCTTACCATGCATGCAGCCCATGAGCAGTTTGAGCGACTCCTGTGCCAGCGCTTTATTCAGTAGAGTTATGCTGAAGATGGGTGTTGAGTCTCAAGCTGTAGATAGAAACAAGCCAAATAGCATCACAACACCAGTTCATCACAGAACACAGGAAAAGCCACCTCTTTCCTGCAACGAAACGGAGACCTGAAGGATTTCTGTGGCTCATTGCAGCATGTGCCCTGCTTTGGTAAGGACCAGGAGGTTTGGATTGCCATCATGGAACTTCTAACTGGATATAATTAACAACTGTTCCTATGTAACGCTGTGTGTCCAGTTCTTCTGGATGGTGTTGGAAAGTGGTTTTTTCCCAAAATGAGCAATTTTTTTTCTGCCAGAGGAAAAAAGAAAATAGCAGTTATACTGTTGTTGCATTCACACACAAAGTGTGTAATGTTAAGTGCATCTTGTTCGTCAGCGACAAGCTGCTTCAACTAGATGAGATTTTGGCAAGGGAAAAGGGCAGAAAGGGGTACTCATCTTCTGTAGCAGTGGGTATAATAATGGTCTGGCAATCTCAGTTCAAGTCTGTAGGTCCCAGGGGTATAGTAAGGGAAATCATAGATGACAAGAAAACATTTGTTCAGTTTGGATCTGGAGAAAGGACGTTACACTGTGACTGCGAGTGACATAATCAGTGGCCTTACTGGAAAAGATGTGTCTATCAGGGCTTTGGAGGATGTTGAACAGTGGTAGAGAAGGTGCCAAGCCAGATCTTTATTTGCAATGGTAATTCATAGATACTGTGGCTGATTTGCGATATTTTTTAAATTAGTGAAAATGAATTGTAATTTCTGAAGTGGAGCTATTTATGTAATTTTCAGATCTGTGAGCCAGAAAGTGGTAACAAATATGCTAAGTACTTAAATGAAACCCAAACTTGTTATCTTGACAGCAAGTGTTGAAAAACCGCAACCGAATGGTTTCCATGTGGATGCAGGGGTACGATTTTAATTTCTCCCTGTAATCCAAAGTTAGTTCCAATATTATTTACAAATCAAAAGCAGTGCATAGATATCTGCATTTTCCATAATTGTGTTGAAAACAGCAGTAGGAATTGAAACCACTTTTTTTGTCTAAAAATCACTCAAAAATAATTTTAAAATGAATTGTTTCATTTAAGATACCACTTATTTATTTTGTTTATTTATGATCACTTATTTGTGCTGAACTTTGCATATGGAGCAGCATGTTTTTCAAGAAACGAAGAACATCAGCTCTTTGGATCTATATAATATGTATGTATGCATGCATATATATTATCATGCAGTATAAACGCCGCCAAGCAAGTTTTGAAGAATCTATTTAGCTTCAAGCTAATTTTCCCTCAGAACATTTCTGTGTGAGGGCCCTGTGCCAGTATCTTTGACTCAGGGTTTTAACCGCTGGTTAAACTGGCTATAGGAAAGCTATTTAAACTGTACTTACATATTGCACTCCTTTAGCTGTGGTCTGGGTAGCGTAACAAGTTATTCTTACTCTCAGGAACATGTTTTAGTGGTGGACTTGGTTAATGGTTGGACTCAATGACCTTAAGGGTCTTTTCCAACTGAAGGGATTCAATGATTCTATTCTATGATTCCCCCATTGCTGTGTATTTTGTTCCACTGCATGCTGCAACGTGAACTCAGGACTAGGAGAAACACAGCTGTTGCGTGTGTCATGGGATGATCTTTCTCTTCCCAGTATGAGGTTCAACTGCAAAATAGTGCTGTGCCAACTTGGTATTGTACCTGAAACTGGAGAAGTCATGGTTTGATCTCTGAATAGCAAAGTACAAAATCTGCTGAGCGACTAAGAAAGTAGTCTTTATTTGACTTTCTTCTGTCTAATGAATAGTTGATATTATTTGTATTAACAGTTATTAGCAAGAGAACATACTTCATCTGGAAATTTTATTGACTGATCTAAGTAAGGGCAGTTGGATTTGGCCCTGGTTAATGTATGGTAAGACAGGAGACAGAACAAATGGTAAGAGGCGAACCCAGATGGAAAAACATCTTGAAGCTTTTGAAGAATTAATTATCCAACTAATTAGCTGGCAGTCTCACAAGAAGAAGGGATGGAATTTTGCCATATGCTTAGGAAATGAAGAAGTCTGATAGATCCTATGCTGAGATGTAGCTATCGGCCATGATCATGGTGGAGTCAGTTGGTTAGCCAGACTGCCTGTGTAGATGCAGAGGACAACACTTGTTTCTGCATCAGTAAAAATACTTGCCCCTCTGCACACAGCAAAAAATGCAGTTGAGTAGTCTGTTACATAGAATGTTGGGCTCTGAAGAGACCTGTGCTAGTCCAAAGGGTGCTGAACTGCGTGTCCTTGCCAAGGTCACACATGAATATAGCCAGAGATGGGCTGTCTGAAGATGCTTTAGTCGAAGTCTTTAGCACTGTCGTTAGCAACTGCCAGAGTTCTGCAACAGCAGCATTTTCTGAATCCTGAAGGTCTCCTTCTGGGCATAATCAGAAATTCCTTAGTCTTGTTGTAGCTCATATTCCCTACATGAAAGGTAATGAAGACTGCCATGTTCTCGGGGGTATTAAATGGGAGTGCTGAAGTTGTTCCAAGTTGGAATAGTTACTGATATATTTGTTGGTCAGAGAGTCTGTGGGTCAATCTCATGATTTCCTCGCTTCACAGGTCGGACACTCACCTGCACGGGAAGAGACCAGTACTTGTTGTATGGGTTTTTTTTTTTAACCAAAGGTGCATTGATGCAGGTGCCGCCTTTGTTTCTTTCCCAGCTGTATCTGCTCAGTACCTTTAGAGTTTGTTTGGCACCTTCCTTAATCTAGGTGTTTGTCCTGATGAATCAACGTAATGACAAACCATGCCGTTAGTCACACTCCACCATTTCCTTCCTTCAAGACAACATGCTGAATTCTGGGTATTTTCTTTTTATCTTGAAAAGTTTATTTCAGGAGCTCTTAAAACTTATGTAAAGCTAAATAGTGGCTGCAAAGCCCACTGACACTTGCAGTTTGCATTACCTATTATTATTATTATTGATGGCAAAATGTATTTGTGCTGATGGTATCAATCAGGAAGTCAAACAAATCTGCCATGCTCAAACTCTGGAGGGTTAATTAGAAAGAGTCACTCATTAAATTAGGAAAATAAGTCCCTGATATATTAACCGTTATGGGATAGGTGTCCAAGTTTTCCCTGTGATAAATATGAAGACAATTTTAAAAGCTGCGCTAACTAATTTTCTGTTTTATTTGTTAGTTGTTAGTGACTTCTGCTATCATTTCACATCAGGTAATGTGGAAATATTAGACTGGGGATCTGCAAACTTGTGCCTTAGAGGACAGCAGTACCTTCTCATGGCTTTTAAACTGTGGCCACGCTACACTAATAAGTGTGGCACAGGCAAACAAGTACCTGGTTGTGGTACAGAGTGGGGAGACATACCTTCAGCTTGGGCAAAGCCCGACATGAGTGAGTAATGTTGCTTCTAGACCCACGATGGTTCCCTCTCGTATTGGGGAACAGGCAATACATTATACCTGTACGGTTCGTGTTTGTATAATCTATTTTAAGAACTTGTTGCATGGTAAGCTACCTTATCATATTCATATAAAAATAAGTTTATCCATACGTAAGTTAGAGAAAGGACTAATACTAGGTTATTAAGTCTACCTCTTTAACATCAGGTTTGAGAGAAATTTGCCTCTCTCAGCTTGGTAGCTTTTCTCTGCAAGTGGGACTGATAACTGGTTCCAGGGAAGGAGAGAGGTTTTTTCAGCAAGAGCTGCAGCTCTCTTTCTCTTCCACCTGAAGAAAACTGGGCTTTTGGATATAAGTACGAGTCTGAACTATGGTGTCTGGATGAATTTCTAGGACACATGCAGATACCTGGTAGTGACTGTCTCAACTGCCAGGGTTAACTGGCTGCTGGCAGCCTCTGGTCGAGAAGCTGCCCCTGCTTTGGTAGAGAGCTTAAAGCCCTGCTTTGCACACACTCACTGCTTCTGTGCAGGGTAAGCCATCGCGTGGTGACCTCCGCACAGCTCCGGGCAAACTGCTGCCGCTGCCCAACTGGTGAGTAAAAAGCTTGAACTGTTGCCGATACGCTACCCTACAATCAGAGGAGTGATTGAGTGTGGATATGCCCATGCAAAAGGCTTCCGTGGAGCACCTAAAGGGAAAAAGTGGAGTATTTTTCTGTAATTTAGCGGCTTTTCTCTGCCTGTAGTGTTTGAAATGATTAAAGACACACAGGGGGCCTCTCCAGCTATTGGCGCTGGGTTTGCCGTTCAGCTGTGGGATTAGATGTCTCTGTGTTTTCACAGCTGTCTGCCATCTGGAACTAACTGCTTGGACTGGGTGCTCTGCTGAAGCCCTCAGCCTGAAATAAAATCATGTAATTGTGAAACATGTTGCAAACAATAAATAAGTGCTTTGGAAGACATTAATTTAGAAGAAGGTTTATGAAAAAATAGTTTAGAGGCTGACAGATGTGGAAGAAGGAGAAGGATTAGTGCTGTAGGTAGAACATTAAAGCAAGCAGAGCCTCAAATTCTTCACAGTCAGTTGAAATAAATGGGATCATTATCTAGAATTAATCTCTCACTAATCCAAAGCATTCTTGCAGATGTTTTTCATTAATTGGAAAAAACTTAATAAAATAATTAAAGAAATGCTATGTTTTTTTCTTCATTTAGTTTAAGGCTTGATGTGATTAGCTGTGCAAAATCTCTAATAAAACAAAAAGTCAAGTAATTTGAAGGCCATAGATTTTGATATTTATCCACATTTACAGCATTATTAGCTAAGGGTCTTAGCTAAAAAATAATTTTAAATACTTCAAAAATACTTGGGAAATAGGTGGTGAGGAGAAGAGGTTAAAAAAAGCTTAATAATAATTTTCATATAAGATAGCATAGCCTGGTTCCACTTTGTGCCTTTTTCAATTTATTTTCTTATCGTCATGCCTGAAAGCTGTGAAAGCATTTTGGGCACAAAGCCACTGATGTATTCATGAGAATACCTGTCTGATACACAGTTAGCAACTCCTCTTTTAGCAGTTTTGGGAGATTCAGTAGTTACAGTCAACATTTTAGTTCTCATGATGTAGTAATTAGACCCAAGTGTATATTGAGAAAAGCCCTTTTGCTTTTACTTGCTCCCAAATGCCTGAGTGGAGATAGACTAGCAAGGGAAAATTTTGGTTTATGTGACATTGCCCAAAACACAATAGACAAAGTGATGAAGTATGTGGAGTCCCCACCTCGGAAACCTTTGGGCATATGTTTAGTTTTACTTACTGGAGTCAGGATTTTAGGCACATGTATTTGCAAGATGGTGCTCCAAGAATAATTTTTCTTGTTTTGATCAAGAATTCTTATCCCAGTGTCATGATTGGCTTCCTGCCTTGCAGTATTTGAGAGTTTAAGTCTCTGTCGTAGGAAAAGTAGTAGTCTGAGTTCCCTCCCAGCCACTTGCACTCTCTTTCACTCAATTTTAAAGACCAGATTGTGGCTCATAAATTCGGCTTCTGTGTATTTCTGTACTGCAACTAATCAGCAGCAGCAGCCGCCACCTAAAAAATAAAAATTTCCATCTAGTCTTTGTGTCTTTGATATAAAAACTTGGGAATTTATTTTAGTGCAGCATAAAGTAGAACTGTAAGGAGTTTTCTACAGATACTGTTTTCACCAGAGAGCATCGGTGGCCATGTTTAAATAGAACAAGAAAGCTAAAAATGTATGAACCAAAGAAAAAGAACCTTGGGTGTTTTGCAGGGAGAAGCAGCCCACTTCACTGCTCTCTGGTAAAACCATAGCTGTTGTGCACACGCTTGCTCTATTTGTGGCTATTTCAGAGGGACACGAAGCCAAGACACTTAGCTGCTGGTCAGTGTTGTGTGTGCAAACGCTGGACAAAAGCGAGCAAGATCTATTCACAATCTTGTGAACAAAATTAATTCCCAGGGGTTATCTATTACAATTTCAGTGGTTTTAGAGTTACATATGAGGTACAAGAAGAAATTGCAGTGACTATGCCTTTTAGAAACGTCTTTCTTGGCTGCATTGCTCTGGCAGTAATGTAAGATGGGAGACTGGTTTTTGTGGCTACACGAAGTGCTTGTGCTTAATTGAATCCACAGCTTGGGATTTGCAGAGAGCAAAGCAAAGAGCCTCTCGGGCCACGACTAGTAGCCTTCACGATAATGTTGTCACTCCTGTTACAACTCTGCTGCCTGTTTTGCTGCAGAAACCACCATTTTAACTCCAAGTCCTTATTTCCAAGAGGTGAAGGAGCTAATTACAGATGAGCACTTTGCCATGGTCAGGAGTGGAGGGGAATGCGGCCCTGCCTGCAGGGGTTAGGCAGCATTATTGCAGGAAATGTGCCCGAAGCCGGTCCTGGCGGTACAAACAGGAGTTTGTGGGCTTTGTGTGGAAAATGGCACCTCCTGAAATACAACAAATATTCAAAAATATAGATGAGATTAAATGACTAACCATAATGGTGAATCTTTCTAAGATGTTTTTACAGCCTCAAGCATGAGGATATTGATCTTTCGAAATGGTGCAGGCAGTGCAGAGCAATACTTGCCAGTGCGCCAACCCTAAATCATCCATGTGCATTTACATGCCGTTTAGTTACGTGGAGGAACATGAACGGTTGTATTTCATAAATATTTTGCAAAGAAACATAAATTCATCATTTTTAATGTTAAATTCAAGTAAGCAATGAGCTCGAGGCTTGCTAGGGTGAGAGCTGCTGAGTGGCTTTCAAGTTTTTCAAGAACTTTAAAGTTTTCCAGTCAGTATGTTCAAGAAAAACTTGTTCTGTGGGGTAGCTTTCAAAGTTGAAAGAACATATGTCACAAGTGTTGAGGAGAGAAGGGAAACTTTGGAAGATAGAATAGACTAAGAGGATTGTGGGGATGTTCAGAGGGTGGCTGAGGAGGGAAAACAAAGCCGCTTTAGGAAATGAATGGGGGATAAAGCTGAGGAAGCCAGCAGTCAGTGGCACAACAGCAACTATTCCTTCTGAGATATTTACTTATCTGAAATGTGTCAAATAGAATTAGCAATGCCTGCTAACTAGTAATAACAGGATTAAAGACCTTTTCATGGTTCAGTCATAAAACAAGTAGCTCTTAATCCTGTACTTTGACTGGCAGTGATGGCTTTAAATGAAAGTTCTTCGTTTCAGAGACTAGACACGACGGGTATCTTCACCATTAAAAATACAAATGGCTGAAAAGCAGGGAGCGAAGCAAAAATGCTACTTCTGATCTTCAAAACTGAATTAGATTGAGCTCATTTAATTAAAGAAGCTTAAATAAATTAGAATCATTTGATCAAGTAGGCTTTTTTGGTAATCTCCTGACAGCAGTTGTTTATATACAAAGAGATTGTCAACAGAAAGAAATCGCTCCATACTAAGCCATAGTCAATAGAGTGGTTCCCCCTACTTATGCTATCTGTAATTTAGTCTGAGGAATATTTTTAGTTCACTTAAATAGCAAGTGCTTGGCTAAATTATTTTGGTTTTCTTGGTTAAGCAATTAACCATGCCTTGTTATTACTTGTATGTGTTTCTTTTATCTTAGGGAAAAAAAGTACGTTTTTACTGTGGAAATATACATTGACAAGGAGTGTTTGATATGTCCAGCTTTCTCTAATCCTTGTTTTCTCGTGGTGTTAATGCTGGGTCATGCGTCAGCTTCCCATAAATTCTCAACTGCACCAAATATTATTTATAAAACTATGAATGTAATTATTGGTCAGTACATTTTGGATTATTCAAACTGGATCAAGTGTTTTTACTTCAGTTTTGAACTCACTGCTGAGTTTTGAATTTCTGAACATAAAGAACTTTGTTCCAAGTCACCCTTGATTCCCAGTAATGGTTAAAATCATTACATTGCTCGTGGTATGAAAAAACCTCAGCTTTATTGCTTTATGCAGCAGAAATCATGAAGTAGCTACTGTTAAAAATCAAGAAATGCCATTACTTTGGGGACTCATAGGGAAATCTATTTCAGATGGTAATTTAGAAGCAAAGAGAACAGCAGTAATAGTGATAATAATACTTTGCTCTCTGTTTAGTATTTTCCCACGTGTCGTTTATCATAGAAGTGTGAGCGAATGACAACTGACTAGGCTTTTTAAATGGTCTTTGGTGGAAATACGTAGCAGTCCCTGAGACTCCGTATATCAGTGTACATTGATGAAATCATGTAACAAAAATTTCTGTTGTGTGTTGCTTCTCTAGTGCTGTTAGCTGCATTTTCTTAGTGTGAGTTGAGTTTGGTGCATAATAGTAGCATTAGTTTGGTTCCTTTGTTAGGCTGTGCAAGCACATATGTGGCCATTGTAATTTAGCAATAAAGTAAAGAAAAAGACTAGAACTCTGAGGCGGTTATAGCTAAAATAAGAATCTAGTCACAGGCATTGACAACTCAGGAAAATTAGGTATGCAGGAGTACAGACAAAAAGGATTAAGAGCATTATTACTGGAAATGCTAGTAGCTGTGGTTCTGCTTTTTATACCCATCTGTAGCTTTTGGCTTGTAAGTATCTCTGAAGTTTGTTTCTTATTAACCCAGACTGGGAATGGTAGGGTCAATGAAGAAGTTTGGGAGAACATATATCTAAATTCCTAAATTGTATTGAGCTCAAAGGCTCAAAGGTCTCCTGGCTGGTAGGAGAAAGGCAGACATGTAGCCCATTGTGGCATACGTCTGAGTACGTAAGAATTTCCATTCATAAAACTTCCTCGTCATCACTGTATGTGTCTCCTGCCCTTTTTGCCATCCCCGTACTCCTCCAAAGTCTTTTATTATTCCTTTTTTTTTTTTTCCCCCTTTATCTTTCTTTCATTGCACTTTGTCATGGAACCTGGAGCTCAGTCTCACAAAATGCGTGAACTTGAAATCCTTTGCAACAAAGTGAGCAGGGAAAGCAGAGAAGGCTGAGAAGTGGCAGTGAAGGGGGAAACGACTGTCTGTCTAGTCTGTTACTCACAGGAAAAAGAGGAGGAGCCTAGACTTGAAAATAAAGGGCGTTTATCTGTCACACTTGAGGTAAAACGTTTGTGTGTCAGTCTCAGAAATAGTGTCAGCAAGCTGAGAAAAGTTAACGTCAGTCTGCTATTTATTTTTGCTTTTCCGATAAGTTCTAACACCATGATAAGAAGCTGTAATTTACATTTATGATGTGTGTACTGTGTTGTATGTACTTGCAGAAGGGTGTCTAATTTCATAGCTAGAAAAACACATGATTTGGTTAGATAGAATGGAATTAATGGAAAAATTCTTTATCAATTCAAGTGTTATAAAATTTGTCTCCTATATGGACCTGAGGAATGTAATAATATTTCCTAAAGTGAATAGAAACATTTCAACTGGGAAGACAATTTCAGATGAAGACTTTGGCTTGGCATAAGTATTAAAAGTTTGCTTAGTTTGTCCAAATTGGTAATAAAAGGAAATATGAGGCCAATATTGGTGAAAACTCATGCAGAATTACAGAATACTGTAGACTGGTCTGAGCCTGAGGAAATTATGTATTCATTGCTGAACATTCATTTATATCTACCAAAATGTTCTTTTTTCTCTCTCCATCCCTCTTACGTTATCCAGATTTATATTTTTGAAAATAACATCTACTATCAGCCTGATGTAAAGAGTAGCTCATTGCGCCTGACATCTTCAGGAAAAGAAGGAATTATTTTTAATGGAATTGCAGACTGGTTATATGAAGGTAAGCTGGACAAATATATCTGTTTATTAAAACAGATGAGAAGTTCTTGTACAGACCCAACAGCACAAATCTATTCATGTCATAAAATGCTATCTAAGGCTGTTGTTACTCGTTTGCCTTCTCATTTTCTTGCAAGCTTGCCTTTCTATCTATTCATACTTTGTGTTGACTACTGTTTTGCATGTAACAATATTTTCTGAGAAAGAGGAATTTATTTTCAACCAGAATGTATCAAATGTATTATGAACACTGGGTAGGATGTAAAAAATGCTATAGTAGTGAAATCTTGATGTGGGCTTTTACTACCAACTTCAGTGGGGCTGGCATTTCAAATAAAACTAAACACCCTGTATGATTTGCTTATCTAGAATAACTCCATTCATACCTTTGGAGCTATTCTATTCAACACAAGTGAGGAGGGAAAGGACTCCGTTTGCTGCTTGTGTGAACAACAGTGTGTATCCATTTACAGTAAAACATCCTAATAGAAGGTGGCACAGAGGAATCATAGCGTAGAAGCAGAATTGACTACATTTTCTTTATTACTGCTGGATACACAGTGAAAGGTGATCAAAGATGATACTGCCTGGTGCCTCACTTTTTGTGAGTGTCTCGCCTTCAGCCTCAGTGGTGGTTGGTGTGCTATGTGTTAGCATGACTCATGAGAGACTCCAGCCCCTCAAACCAGGCAGTAACATTGTGCTTGACTTTAAGAACATGCTTGAATCCAATTCGGGTGTTTTGACAAGATCTAAAAGTGTCACACTGTTACCTCAACAGTGGCTGCTACTTTTGCTTAAATGAACCTGGGCTAGACTCCTGGAAAACTTCCTGATGCTGGAGAGCAGTGCCAAAATGGAGGGGAGGACAGCTCAGTCTGTGATACCCTCTGGCTTCTGAAGCTGCCTTCTGTGTAGTACCACAGAATGTTTCTCTCTGCACCCAAAATACTTTTAACATAATAAATTTTAAAAAGGGAGCAGATTATCCAGGTTGGTACGAGAGCTTAAAATCAATACGCATTTCAGTTATTCTTTCTATGGGACTCATGAATTTTATAGACAAACAGCTCAGTGTTAAATACCCAGTTACCTGAAATACATAACTTCTCCTATGTAGAGTTTTGCAGGGCAGAGGTCTTTTAGGAACGGTGTTATGCCATACAGCAAGGAACTTAAGTGGGGCCCTTAGAAATGGTTGGTCTATACCTCATGGCAATTCAGTAGTTATGAGCAGATAGCTTGCATGGGGATTTTTTTAAAATTGCCCAAGTAAATTCTGAAATTAGAACAGCAGTTTGCATCCCTTAGCCGTATAAATGTCTGTGTCTGGTAATTACCCACTTCCAAGGTTTTGATTAATGCTTTGAAATGTTTTAATGTGGTGGCATATTTCAAAACTTAAAGACAAAGGACATATTTGGAATGGAATATAGATTTATATGAACTTCATATTCTTCAAATCTAACATGACTGCATGCAACTTGAAGAATTTAAGCATTTAGAGCTCATTGAAGTTGATATAGTATATCAAGTTTTTTGCTAAAACAAAGTGAAGTTAGAAGGAGTCACAGTCATGGATCCAACAAGGCAATTCTGGCTCCAATTCTGCAAGCATTTTGAGGACACCTGTTCAGAAGACGGCAGCCTGCGTTTCTCTTCTCTTTGGGGTGCAGCTGGATGCAGCATGGAGCTGCAGTGAATGACATATAATGAAGGATCATTATATAGCTCTGTTCCACAGAACAAAATGTAATATGAGATTCTTTCAAAAACATTCCTTCCTAGTCTGCAAAAGATCATAAGGATATCGTAGGATAATTCCGGCTGGAAGGGACCATAAAAGGTTACCTTATGCAACTGATCCGTTCTGGTATTTGCCAGGCATTTTATTTGAGCTGTCTGGAAGGGATGGAGTAGACACCATCTAAGAATTACACAGATGGAAGTTTAAGACATATTTTAATGGAAGAAATGTCAGGGGGGTTATAAGATTCAGACCTCTGCATTCATGAGATCTACATTTAGGAACTAAAGAGAAACAAAACTAATCTCTTTTATTTGAAACATGCCAATATGCTATTTTTTTTTTATATTTCAGCTTACCTGTGTATCTCAGAAACAGTATCTGAGGTCGATGTGGATTTTTGTAACTTCATTTGTTTTAAAGACCAACAATGCTGTTGGTAAAACACATGACTGTTCCTTTAAGCTTCAAATATTTCATGATGAACAGAATAAGAAAATGGGGTAACTTGGAAAGAACAGGAGCAACTAGCACAAGAATGGCAATAATGCTCATCTGAGGTTATGCTCCCGCTGCTCTGTGTGTGTCCATCATTCCTACAGACATACATTATTAATTAGTTTTTGGGGACTGAAAGGCTTTAAAGCTCCATAGAACTTCTTTACCTGACAACAAAACACAGAAATCTTCATATGTCCCATGGGTGATTTTTGCCTGTGAACGCATGGATACATAGGTCTCATACAGGGCTGGTTTTCAAAAGGGCCATGAGCCTGCTTCTCCTTTTTTGAAAAGGAAGCCAGGCGTATTTGTCTAAATATCTTATACTTCCACATCAGTTACCGCCCCAGTTTGTTCTTCTTATTCCCTGTCTCTACAGCTAAACATGTATCTTTGTCATGAGAAGGAAAAGCAAAAGGTGTCCAGTCTGAGACTAAAAACTTTCTGAAATGGTGTGAGAGATGATACTCATCCCAAAGCCTTCATCCTGATGCATGTCCTAAAGCCTTCCTTAAGTGATTTTGCCCATTCTTTTCAAAGTTTTTTAATCCCTGGCCCAAATAAGTGTTGCGTTTCCTGACTTACAGAGAACTCTTTGGGTTCCCAAGGATGCAGACAGGCAGGTGGGCAGCGGGCTCCTCTCCGCAATATACCTAATTAAAGTCAAGGTAAAATGGAATTCTGTTTGTATGCATTGGAGGACAACAGTCAGTCTCTGTTGGCATAGATGAACACACTGCTTCTTTCCCATTAACCGTTGTTCAAGTTAGAGCAGTCCTCTGCTTTCAGTAGTGTTTTTAATAGCTACAGAAGTGGAGCAGGCTGAATATTGTCCAGATGAAGTTAAGAGATTTTCAACTGAATTGAGAACTGTTCCTCCTTTTGACCTCATTTGTTTTCTTTTATCATTTGGGTGAGTTTGTTATTAGCATTTTACCTTACAGAAGCATTTGGGAATAGCTTTTCTTTGTGTGAATAACTTTGTTTGAATGCAAACAGTAATTTTTTTTAGAACAAACACAATTGTGATTTTTGCTATCTGATATTCACCATTCATTCTCTGCTGTTCTCCTGTGTAAAAGGTTTTAGTTATCCAGCCAGGGAGAGAAGCATGACACAGAATATATGACTTTGAATATAGGTCCCAGCTTCATTGTACCTAACCTTAGATCATTCAAGCCATTAAGCTGTTTCAAAACTTACAGAATCTGATTAGCATCTTGGAGAGTCTCCATTGACAATTTAAGTAGTTTTGTAGGTAGGCTCTTAAATTAGATATGCAGTCAGGCCTTTGTTCCCGTTAGTATGCTGTTCTCAATTAGTTTTCCAGCCAAATTCTTCAAATTTAAATACAAAATGCTCACCAAACAAGCCAACATATCAAATACGTAATGCAAAAAAGTCTTTTCACAAGTGGAAGAGAGAAGACCTGTACAGGGGTGAGTTTCTGGTTTGTTTCTTTCTAATGTGAAATACAGTGACAATAAATGTAAGAATACATTGCATGACACTTTTGACAATTACTTTCATTTGGAAATCAAGGATAAAAAGAAAATGTTTTGTTTAGATTTTCAAGAAGTTACATTGCAGAAAAACTGAACTTTCTAAGAGTTAAAGCTGACCATTAGACTGAGACAAGAAAGCCAAAATACTGCACTCCAAAAATTATTACATAAATATCACTGTGTGAGAATCTGCATGATACCAGGTACCACAGCTCAGAGAAATCAGATATAATAAAGTTTCAAATTAAAAGAAAAAAAGGCAGGTTTTTTAGGATTGTCAATCTTTTTATTAAAATGGTCCAAATGATTTAAAAATTAATTAAGCACATCTAATGGAATGCAGTAGAAGTAAACATATGGTGGTTACAATCATCTTTCATGTTTAAATGATTTATTGACGTCAGTGAAAGTACTCATTTGAGGAAAATGGTTAAAGTTTGGTCTTTGGATATGCCTTGTTATCCAAACATTCAACCCAGGATAATGTGAAATTACTGAAATTACAACAAATGCATTTCAAGTAGGTACAGAAAGAACAAATCAGTGCCAGCTGAATGAACTGGAAACCATGTGATAGTTGTTTTTATGAACCCTAAGGAGATCTGGTTTTGCAGAGGAACTTCTTCATTCTCACGTTGCCCACTGGTGGTCTCCAGATGGTGAAAGACTGGCATTCCTGACCATAAATGACTCTCTGGTACCAAACATGGTTATTCCCCGGTTTACAGGAGGTCTATATCCAAAAGGAAAGCAGTATCCATATCCTAAGGTAAGATAAGTGTGAGTGAAGCCCCCAGTCCTCTTCCTTGTTCGGTGATAGTATCCAACCATATGGTAGGAGTGTTTCTAGACAGTAACAGAGGCTGATTTTGTTCATGTTGCTTTTCAGGAAATACTAATTACATTTTTTTTCAGCAGACTGTAACACCTTTTGCTGGAAAGAATCTATTGGGTGAGGGAACAGCAGACAGACTGTTTTGTAGGAATTTCATCACTGATATATGGCTTGGTAAAATCAATCCACCACTTCTGAGAGAAGGGTAATATGTTTGAAGGACTGCATAGAAAAAAAGATACTGTCACAACTGCACTGGAGTCATACACGCTGCGTGCAGAGTGCAGGGAGTTGTATAGATCTCAGTAAATTATGCTGTTATTAATAAATGTGAAAGACTGGCCTTGGATAAGATAAGCCACAGTAAAATTTTTCCCGGCCATCAAAATGAGGAAAAAAAAAAAAAAAGATTAGAGCTATCACTGAGTTTCCGAAGATTTAGAGAAGGGTTTTTAGATTCCTGTTGGAAGGTGACGGAGCAGCCCAGGCAGGGATAATGTCTGAAATCACTCCTCATTTTCTGGGGATTTCCTGTGTAGGTGCCTCCCCAGCTGTCGTTCTTGTGCTGAGCTCCAGCACTGGTGTTCTCTTCCAAGTTATCTCTTTATCCATCCCTTGCGTGCAGTTTCAAAAAGCCTGGGTTCCTTTCTGACAGGATATGTAGGTCTGTGTACGTGGTACTCCTTTGACATTTCAAAGGAAGTTCTCTGAGGGCTTTAGAAACTATTACTGCTACCATATTCTTCCTACTGTTTTTTGGAGATGACCCTTTATTCTTAATGTGGGTGGACAGTTAGACCGTACCAGGTACTAAGAAACAATAACATGCATGATGTAAATATAATGTATTTGTGCTATGAAATAATACTCTGAAATAATGAATTAATAGCATTTTTAGAGGTAGTTTACATACTTGCATTGGCAGAAGACCTTGAGTGACAGAGCAAAGAAAAGTGAGTATTTTTAAAAGTCAGCTTTGTAATCAAGAAATGAAGAATTCCATTTCAGTAGCAATTCAGCATAAAAGTGATACACAATACTACATTGGTAGTCTCATTAATGAAAAAACATTATCTTTATTTAATGTCTCCTTTTAATGCCTATTTAGCTATTCCTTTAAACCTCATTAATTGGTACTGAAGCTTGTGGTATAGCAACAGAGATGAAAAAAAAAAGCTTTGGTCTTTATTATAGAATGAAACCATTGGAGAAAATTATATCTATTACTAAACAATAAAATGAAACCCACATGTGTTTGTGAATACTGAAACATGCGCATCTGCGTACGTCATACAGATTGTATTCTTAAAAAAAAAAAAGTGAAAAAGGAAGTTTAAATTTTGTTAAATACATTGAGAACAAAATAAGATTTCAATGTAAAGGGTTCTTGCACTACTGTACAAATGTTTGAGGTATTATACAACATTTATGCTATTTAGCTTGATGTGTCCACCCTGAGTGGTGAAGGAGTTGAGGCTGTTCACTATTGAGGGAGAGGTGTGGATGTGAGAGTTTTCTGCTCAGGTAGAAAAACCACCTTCAGCTGCCAGAGTCCACTGCAGGCTGCGGGAGTGCTCGGTGTTCACCCCACTGACCATGGCACCTCCCCAGCCATAGGACAGAGCTTGTATCGAGCTGGAAACCACTGCTGCAGAGTTCTAGCTCAGACGTATCCGCGGGCACACCGTGGATATTCACAGGAGAGACAGCAGGTTGGGGCAGTACCGCCCTGAAGGCAGACCAGCTCCGGCTGGCAGCCCACGGTGGGCAGTGCCGTGCCACAGACCCCTCTGCCGTGTCTGGAGCAGGGCTGGTGATTCCAGAGCTGGGGTAGTCCTCTGCTTCTGCGCTTCGTGTTCAGGAGCTAGCACGGATCTGGCCATGCCCACTGTGAGGGCACGCTCTAGAGAGTCTGGCTACATCTCATGCTCATGCTGGATAGTAATTACTCATGGCAGCCCTCCCAGGGAGACTACTGGGATACCGCTATGCAGTCAATGTAAGGTTCAAAGGTTATAAGGAGACTGCAGTTGTGTCCTAAGGACTTGATCTTTCCATGGTTTTCTTCCACAGTTTTGCATTTGTGTAAGCTGTGTTCATGCAAAGGATGCTTTCGAAAGACCACATTGCTTTTGAGGCAAAGCTTTTATGAAAAAAACAGGGTAATTCCAGGAGTCTAATTAAATCATTTTCAAAACATTTTTTTAGCACTAGTAAAAATACACAAATATGTCACTTTCTTGTCCCCCATACCACTCAGAAATGAGTGGATACAGCATTCGGACTATATTTTGAGATAAGTCCAATTTCTAAAGGGGATTTGTGGTTGTATTTCAGCCAAGCTATTTTGCTTTTCTAAATAGCCCTGCGAAGAGCCATGTATACAACTTTGTAGTTTATTATTATTAAATCTGTAGAATCAGTGATCTTACTTTATCCTTCCAACATTAAACAGGAGTCAACCCCATTAAGGGACATGCTTTCCATCCCCCATATCCCAAGGACACTATATAGTGTTGTGTGACTCTTGTGACTTACATGAGAAAGAAGCTTGAATAGGGTATGGCTAGGACAGGGATGTGGGACTAGTAGCCAGCCCTGCAGAGCCTTGCTGTCTGTCTCCAGTCCTTTCTTTTCATCTCAGGAACCCCTCTTAGTAACAAACGATGTTACTGGGAGAAGGACAAATCCCAGCTTCCTGTAGATCCTTAGGATTTATCAGACTCTTCCCAGTGGATGTATATCAAACTGACATTTTATTCCCCTTTAGCAATAAGAAGCATTTGGTTTCTCTTAGAGCTGGCCTGCCAAAGCACCTGGGTCCTGAACAGGGACAAAAATAGAGGTTTCCACCTCAGCAAGGCAGGGAAGGAAGACTGGGGGAAAACAGTAAAGAAAGGGGAGAAAGAAGAGGAATGTTATCCCAGATATAGGGCAGCTCTTTGGAAGAAGGAACAATAGTGTCTGGAAAAGACTTTGCTGGAGGCTGGGTTTAACTGTTGGTTTAGGAACTGGCTGTGTTTTTGCAGGTGACTTTACTGAACTGGGCCAAACCACTTCTAGCTTTGGTCTCTCGCTCTGCACGGGAGGGTCTGCCATCGGTAAAGGGCAGTGAGAGAATTGCTCAATTAATACTTCTTTTTTTTTTAACTATGTAATTTGTATGGTGGTGAAAATATTTTTTAAAATTTCAGATTTTTAAATTGTAATGATTTCTGAGTATTATAAAGATCCCGAATTACGTTGATGAGTGATTCTATTTAGCGATCACTGATTCAGTGCTTCTAAACCTCCTATTTTCTTTTTTTTCAAAGGCAGGTCAAACAAACCCAACAATAAAGCTGTTTGTAGTTAATCTGTATGGACCAGCACATACACTGGAACTGATGCCACCCGACAGCTTTAAATCAAGGTATATAATTTCATTGTTGTGAAACTCATGTTTAATTTAACCTGTCTCTCAGGCTAATGGTTGCCTTTTTACATCAGCAAAGCACTTATCTTTGACTGGAATGCACTTGATCTCTGTCCCTGTAGTTGAGCATAATGATGATAAAATAAAATACAGCTGTATTGGACTGATGCTCCTCTTAAAAATCAGAGAGATCTGGGATTTGCTCATGTCTGATGTCCTGAGAAACTCCAATGTACTTGAAATATATGAAATTAAGAATCCTAAGCTATGGTCAAAGGGGCTGAGCGTTGCCCTGGTTCTGAGGTTGCTACTGCATTCGCTCCCAGCCTTTCCTTGCTATGTGCCAACTTGTTGCTTTCCATTCCTGAAATGAGATTGCCTAATATTGAAGTATATTACAAATGCACAGAACGCGTAATCAGGGTGTTCCCTCATTTAGAGAGAAATATTCTGAACTTTTCAAATCCAGTAGGTTACGGAGAGTTTTGTTTCTCATCGCGGTTGACAGATGCAGTGAGGTGACAGGTGAGATGCGATGCCACCAGATCACATAGACTGAGAAGGGCTGTGCTGTGTTTTCCAGGAGAAACTGCTTCAGAACTGCTGAGCTAATTTAACAGTCCCTTTGACTTTGGGGCTGAAGAATGGAGGTCTGGCTGCAACTGGTGACCCTCCTGCTAAAGTTACTACCTTAAGCTGAGGTCCCGATTACCTGTCCTCACTTGAGATGCCTTGAAAATTTTGTTTAAGGGCAAGAAAATTTTCATCCCTTCCCATATGTGTATTCTGGTAGAATTGCCATTCTATTGATTGAATTCCCATTGTGGTTCCAGTGCACAATCTAATGATCTTCTAACCCTAAATTATTTTATAATATAAGTAATAATAACATTAGAAGAGTTACCACAATCCGGATCTGGCTGCATTCTAAGCGCCAAGGGCATGCAAATTCCTCTCTTCACTCAGGGCGTTTTCAGATGGGGAAGGACATGAGAAGGATTGGCAACCATAAAGCTAAAAAAACCCTCTCTGAATATAGTTGTTGTTTTTGCAGTTTCTACAAAACCCAAAAGATTTTTTGGTAATTGTTCCCAAAACAATCGAGATGTTAACGTGAGCACTATTTCACAACCATTGCAACCAATTTTAAGCTGGTGTAGCTCTCTTATACACAAATTGAGGGACCCTAATTTATTGCAGGAATAAGTTAGTACTGAATTATGCCTTGCAATTATTTATGTCAGCTGGAATGCATACTGATTGTTAGTGAAAGGAGTGATTTTGAATGATTTGTGCTCTTTGAAGTATTTTCTTTCTGTTGATGGGCCACCGCTGAAAAACATAATAAACTCTCCTGCTGCTTACTAACCCTTCATTAATTTAAGTGATAGTTTAAGATCTGAAAGAGATTCTTTGCCCTTGAGATTAGCATCTTAACTCTCTTAAACAGCATTAAAATTGTCCTTTAAATGTCAGAAGTTGTGAAGAAGTGAAATGAGAAAGCAATGTGTAAATCCCCAAGAAAAAAAATACTTGTAAATGTTGTTCAGATGTTATGGTTTCACTCTAGATTTTTTAGATTCATTCTTCCTCCCCAGCAGATTGAAAATAGAAGTGAATCAAATGAATTAATATTGGTGTCTTAAAACCTTTTTTGCATCGTGAAGCTGAAGGCTACCAGTAGTTCAATTTGTGGAATTTCTTTTGTGAGCCTTAAGGTGCATCCTTGCCAGATTTTTGAGTCCTTGACAAAGATATTGTTGCTCTTTAATTGAATTAATAGTCATGTTTGAAATTCTCTTTTGCTGCTGTATCAGAAGACTGAGTAAAACTGTTTAAACCTGTGAAAAAAGCTAGTTTCATCTTAATTTTAGCTATTCAGGTATAATGTCTGTGCTGTAATATTTAAGAAAATTGTATAGTTGTGAGCCAAGTATACTGTAAATCTTGCATTCTGACTCTGGCTTTGGGTAGCAGTCAGTCATCAAACCATATATCCCTCTCTCTATGTATCAATATAGATACAGGTTTGAAGAATTACCTTTGAACAGGCCTTTCTAGAGTGGAAATCTTTGGAGTTTGCAATGGTTGGGAAGGTTTTTTTAAAGTATCAACTTCTTAAATAAAAGTAGTAGCTATTTTTAGTGGTCAATTTTTTTCAGTGCCTTTCTAATCAGTTCTTTGTGGAGTCATTAGTAAATAGGTCATGGGAGTCTTTCAGAATTAAATGGAATGGGACATGATCATACTTAGTTTTATGGATCTTTCAAAGCAGAAACATTTTGGAAACACATATTGTACAAGTCATAACCAACTGCTATTATGGGAGAGACTCACTCCTATGCGGAGAAACTACACAAATGGGTAGGGAATGGGGTTTCTGTTATTTATAACCATAAAAAGTAACATTCAGATTATCAGCTCTCCCCAAATTGCATGTGGTGCAGGACGTCTGAAGACAGAAAACTGTTTCTCTGATTTTATAGGGCATCTGGGAATTTGATGTAAGATTGAGTAAATTCAATGTTCTGCCTTCATTTACTTCTTGCAGTGATTCTATAAAGGTGCTTGGTTATATTTCCTAAGTTTTGTTCAGGTTATTCTGATACAAAGATAGCAATAAAAATTGTAAATTTACTCTGAAAGTTTTATTCTGTGGAAAAATTTACCAGCTACTGTGCACAGTTAATGCCATGAAAAGACTGACAGTCTTCCTTTAAACATCCGGTTGTATTCTGTGCAATTACTGTTTCCCCTTGGTGTTTCTGTTCCACATGTACGATTACATTATATTTTCTTCAGTGGCAAACACGATTTTGTACTGCAGGGGTTTTTTCTCATTAGTCCTAGAAAGCCAGTATACATGTAAGATGAAATATGTGTGCATTCTGCTCCACAGAGGGATCTGGACAGGCTGGATCGATGGGCCGAGGCCAATGGTATGAGGTTCAACAAGGCCAAGTGCCGGGTCCTGCACTTGGGTCACAACAACCCCATGCAGCGCTACAGGCTTGGGGAAGAGTGGCTGGAAAGCTGCCCGGTGGAAAAGGACCTGGGGGTGTTGGTTGACAGCCGGCTGAATATGAGCCAGCAGTGTGCCCAGGGGGCCCAGAAGGCCAACAGTATCCTGGCTTGTATTAGGAATAACGCGGTGAGCAGGACTAGGGAAGAGATTATCCCACTGCACTCCACACTGGTAAGGCTGCACCTTGAATACTGTGCTCAGTTTTGGGCCCCTCACTGCAGGAGGGACGCTGAGGTGCTGGAGGATGTCCAGAGAAGGGCAACGAAGCTGGTGAAGGACCTGGAGCACAAGTCTTAGGAGGAGCGACTGAGGGAACTGGGGTTGTTTAGCTGGAGAAAAGGAGCCTCAGGGGGAGACCTTATCACTCTCTACAGCTACCTGGAAGAAGGTTGTAGCGAGGTGGAGGTCGATCTCTTCTCCCAAGTAACATGTGATAGGACAAGAGGAAATGGCCTTAAGTTATGCCAGGGGAGGTTTAGATTGAGTATTAGGAAAAATTTCTTCAATGAAAGGGTTATCAAACATTGGAACGGGCTGCCCAGGGAAGTGGTGGAGTCCCCATCCCTGGAGGTATTTAAAAGATGGGTAGACGTGGTGCTGAGGGACATGGTTTAGTGGTGGTTTTGGCAGTCTTAGGTTAATGGTTGGACTCGATCTTAAAGGTCCCTTCCAACCTAGGTGATTCTATGTTTCATACACTGCTGGCTCCTGAAGTTCCAGTTGGAAAGCTAATAGTCACCTCCTGCTGCAAATCTTGAAAAAGCGCTATGGTGTGCAAGCGGTCAGTTCAAACCACTCTAACTTAGGACACCTGAAGAATCTTGTAACTGGTGATATTAAGATATAAGATATTAATATGATATTAAGAAATTACGTAGGCTGATTTTTCAAAACCCGTGCGTGAATTCAGACCTGTCAGGCAGAAAAATTTCATTTCTTTTCCAAAGTGGAAATGGCTAAGACAGAGAAAAAGTGAAATAACACATGAAAGAAGTTGCAGTTCAGTTATTAGAGTAGAGCTGTGTTTCCATACATGATGAAAAGATTTTTCTGCTAGAACTGTGTGTGGGTCACCCACTGCTTTCCCCATTCTCAGCCATAGTGAGCAAGCTGCATTGGCTCTGCACAGTTCCCAGCCCCTGCTGGCGAGGTAGTTTTAAAATGCACTGCAAGAAATTAAGTCAGTCCTTTTTCTTACTTTTTCCAATAGTATTTAAATGCCTGAAAAAATGCTAGATGTCCACATTCTTATTTCATATATACTTGTTTTTAAAGAGACTGAAATATACAGTCAGACCCTTCTGACTTTGTATGACAAATCCAAATAATTTTTTAAAATTTAATTAATCTTTTGTAATGGAACTGAAAACACTTAAGAAATTGAGTTTGCATAAATTCAAATAATGCTCTTACAGGCCTCATCAATGTTTTTATTATCCACACATTTCCAAATCAACAAAATCATTTGGATATTTCTGTATTTCTAGTTTGAAGTCACCTTTTGAATCGAGAAAGGTTGGGTTTATACTTCTGGCAGCCAGTTTATTTGAGCCTTGCTTTGGAATAGAAAGCTTATTTGATTATTTGATATGACTGGAAATGGGAAAGATTGGGGGTGTGTGCAATTTGATATTAAGAAAACTGGGGTTTACTTTCAGCTTTTCTTAGATGTGCTGTGTTTAGTCACTTCTTTCATGCTTCTGCCCCTCCCCTCTTCTGTAACTTGCAATAACAATACCTGTCTCACAAGGTTAATGTAAAGGATTAATTTGTATCTTACAGCAAATAGCTGTAATCTATTCAGCCAAAGCCTACAGGAAAAATATGTTCACAGACTTTATGTTATTGAAGCTTTCCCACACAATGCCAAGGTATTTATTGATTATTCTCTTCCCTGTTCAGTGGGAAGAAATGCAAGTTCTGCATGTGGGCCGGGAGAAGCCCCTGGGTCAGCAGGCGCTGGGACTCACCTGCCTGCCCAGCCACCCTGCCAAGGGATTTGTGCTTGGGGCTGAATGGGAGACAACAGTGCAGCGCTCCTAGGCTGGACCACTCTAGGAGAAGTCTGGCCGGCAGACTGAGGGAGGTTGCTCTGTCCATCTCTCGTAAAGGCAGAGCATCACCCTCACCAATTTGGGGTGTTCAAGCAGGATGATGAGAGTCTGTCAGTGAGCTACCAAGATGGTCCGCACATGGCTGCTAGGAAATGAGGAACAGAGCTTGTTAGCCTGGCTAGGATAGTGGCCACCAGCACCCATGGAAAGAGCTCCTTCCAACCAAATATCTGTGGCTTACTCTCTGAAGAAAACTGCAGTACATCCATCAGTGTATGCATAGATAAAGTCATGTATAGTATAGCAAAATACTAACAAACTGTCATTATCTTAGCTACCTTGTAGGTCATGTCTCAATTTGCATTGTTTTCCATGTGTATTTCCGAGTGACATTTTCTATTAGTATCTGTAAATTCTCATATGCTTTTCAATACACAACAATCTAAATAATTTGAGAATATACTAAGTATTCTAGAGCATTGTGCATGGGGCAAGTTTCTGTTGTTTACCTTCTTCGATATCAACCTGCCAGCAAGCTAGTAGAGCATAATAGGTTGGCTTTCTTTAGGTGAACCCTGTTGTGTCTGTTATTGAAATCCAAATCTATTAAAACCATCAGCAAAAGTAAGGTGCTTTTTTCCATTGCCATAAATGTTAAATATCTTCAAGCTATTATTACGAGCAGATTTGTTTCATAATCAGCTCATTGGCTTAAAGTCAGAGCAGATTTCTTCATTATAGTGAATGGTATGAAGTTGCAAAGTTTGACTCTTTTTCTTGAACAGTTTCTTATTTTTAAGTTTAATCCTGTGGGTTATTTTCCCATGATGTTAGTCTGTCTATTTCAAATCTAATGTTCAAATTTAATTACGATTGTAACTATGCTTCCAGTGTAATGCAGTGCACATCCCTTTTCTTTGTTCAGCTTGTTGTCTCTGTTGACTTTGCTAAGCACTTACAATAACAGCCAGCAACATACACACATAAATCATTCTAGTCACAAGTGTCCCAAAATTACAAGTGAAACATGATGTGCTGGACATTCTTGAGTGATGATAAATGTATTAGCAAACTGTTAAACTACCTCCGTAGAACTGTGTATCAATTGAGATAATCAAAATAAAGGAAAACATTCTATAAGAAAGAAAGATTAAAAAAAAAAAAAAAAGGTCTTCAAGCTTGGCAAAGGATGATAAAAACCTTTGATATGTAACGTGTTTTATCAGCACTGAAAAATGAATACAGATTTGATCAAGTTACAAGTCTTTGGAAAAAAGTTAATTGCCATATGCTCAGGAAAGACATTTGCTTTCTCAGCACCTACAGTTGGAAATTTTTTTCTCACTGAATGTCCTCCATCCCCCTCAGGCCCCAAGTCCTGACCTTTCTCAGTGTGTAGCACCTCCTCGGCACACATAAGATGTTCCAGCTCCTACTGTTGAGCTGACTGTTTACATGTCACGTTCCTGGTTCACAGACCTAAGGGAAAGCTGTACCTTCTTATACTGATTCCCTTATATAATTGCCTTAGGCCAATTTGAAGCCAAGCAACAGATTAGATACCAAATGTGGAATCAGAAGTAGCTCTCTGTCTGGTCAAGGAGCTCGAAGCTCTTGTTTTCGTGCACTGCCTGGTTCAATCCAACGTAGAATAAAGTAAGTGATGTACAAGCCCCTTCAATATTGACTGATCATGGGGTGCTGTGGAAGCAGACTGCCTTTTCTGTGTTTTCAATGTTTTCTGTCTGCTTTTATACAGAGTAAAGAGGAAAGTTATCTCTTTGGAATTCAGAAAGGAAAAAAATCCTAGGGCAGATGAGAGGGAAGAGACTCTAAAAAAACCAACTTGATTAGACCATGAAATGGGGACTGGCTAAAAACCAAAAAGGCAGGTCTATGAGGCAGGAATTGAATGAAGTTCTCTTGACAATTGGGGATTTCAGTGGGAACTCTGAGAGCTGGTGAGATGGTGGGGATAGAGGAGATGGGTATCAACAAATGGGTTTTATGATTCCCGTGATCATCTTAAGAGTGACCCAGCTGTGAGAAAAGGGATCAACAAGGAAAAACCTGGAACTGGCTACACAAAGCGTAGGAAAAAGAAAGTTAGGAGTGGGGTGAGGAGACACATCTTGAACAAAACAAGTCACAGCAAGAGAGTAGTCTGCTCTTACTGGGCCAATTGAATGCTAAAACTGGATTCTGTCTCTGGCATGCAGTCCCTGTGTGATACAGTGAGTTTAAACTAACATTGCACAGGCGATCAGTAATTGTGTTTGTTACTCTTCGGACATGCAGTAAATTAATCCACAGTCTGATTAAGAAATGTTCCCAAACAAGGATGAAAATTGTGCTCTGAACATGTGAAGTGCTGTAGAGCACCTAATTAAATGGGTATCGAATTGAGGATCTAAAATGAGTGTAAATTTTTATTTAATATCTTGCTTTGGTCCTTTTTCCAGAAAACGATCGTAGTCTTTCCTCTAAAGTGATGTTGTGAGGAAACTTAATGTATGTACAGATGCAGAACGTCTAGTAATCCCAGTACCTTTGTGTATTTGGATCTGGAGGGAAAGAGAGAGTGCTTATTTTCATTACTAGAACAATAGATTAATTGCAAAAAAAGCCTGATAGCAGCTTCCTCAGAACTAAAACAGTTTTTGCCCTGCAGCCTTCTCTGTTTTTATTCTACTGTATCAGCCAATCTAATAAAACATACGATTTGCTTCTGCAAACTTTGACTTGGTTGTATCTGTTGACCTGTGACAACGCTACTCTGTATGTGTGTATGTGCACTGTATATTTGAAACAATAGATTAACTGCGAAACTGTGAATTGCAAAGGAACATTACCTGGAGACAGTATTTAATTTCAGAAGGGTATGTGTTTCTACATATATATACACACACACAGAGTGTACTACATTCCTGATAAACAAGTCATAATGTAGTGAAATTTGTACATATTTTTATGCATAGTTGATGGAAGGGGGGGGGGGATGAATTTTTAAATGATCTTTTGCTTTCACTTCAGTGATCAAGTTTAAGTTAGTGATGGAAGATGATGTTATGGTTTGATTTGGACTATTAATTACTATATCAGCTGGATTCTGAATGATTAAATCTCCCATTTCCATCCCTCACTGAAGATTTTTACAAATGGACCAGCTCAGGCTCTATTTTGTAGAATTTGGTTCTGAGATAATTTGGGCTTTGTTGTCAGTGGATGCTGTCTTACCTTGGCGTCTAAGTACCAGTAGAGGGAGGCAATCCTTATATAGGTATTTTGAACATTTCCTTTTGGCTATCTTCAGGCTTCTGTATGCGCAGTTGCAATGGTTTTGGATGGCCTTATGAAGGCACAACTGCAGAGGGAGAAGTTTTCAACTCTTGTTTCTTGAGTTCTGCTATGGGGAGCCAGTTACCTGAGATTTGGTGTTGCACTCTGTGGTTGATGTGCTGGATCATCGCTTTGTTAGCTGTGTCATCTGGTCTCATGTTAGATCTTGCATTACTTTTGGCATACATTTTTGCTCCTCAGTAAGTTAAAAAGCTTTTTAAACCAAAAAACGTTAAGTGTTAGCATATACCTGAAGCCACGGTTTCTAGTAATCATTCTGGTATCTACATGTGAAAATATGTGTCTTACTAAAAGCCAAACATAAAAGCCAAAAGAAAGTTGTGCGTATTGGGTCGTTCAGCTATGTTCTTCAAATATAGCACCAGACCAAGGCTGGGTGAAGCTACAGTGAATTGCAGTCTCCTGTATCTCCTGCGTGCACCAACAAAGTTGTACACACCTTTGCTGTTGGCGCTGCTTAGCATCTTTGATCTAGTAAAGCAGTCTTTTGAATGTATAATTAAATGTGTTGTCAAAGAGTAATGAGATCTCCATCAGTATTAGATTAAAAGCCTAATTATATGCAAGCTAAGACCCTTATTTTAAAGGGGGGCCGAGTTTCCAGACAAGTTCGCTCCACTGTCGCACATAACTCAGCTGGACTGTGAAAGCTGCCAGCTGCCACGCATAGAGAAGTGAAGCAAATAGCCTGGCTGGGATGACAAGCTGCAACAGGTCTTCCTTTGTAACATCCCCAGTCTGACAGCCTAACAGGATTTTGGGAGGAGGGAAGCAGGTACTCCATTCCATGAGTCTGTGCCTAGGAAGCTTCCCTTGCTCAGCCCTCAGCTGGGGTCATTGAGGGACAGACAATTTGTCCAATATTATGAGCTATTTGTTAAAATGGCAGCTGACGCACACTGATACTGAGTGTGACTTCCCTTTATGCAGAAGTCGCATTATAACATACTTGTTATTTTATAACAAGTGACATTTTAAAATGGTCTTGCCTGCCCTCTAACATTAGAGACCTTTTTTTGTGTTTGGCAGTAGGGCTGGATTCTTCTGCAAAGTTGTGTGTCTTCTGAAGGTATTTGGTGTGGGAAAATACTGGCTTCTATTGGAATCTAGTGTTCATTTTTAAGCTGGCCACGTGTATTCGCAAACATATGTTTCATAAGTATGTGTGTCACAGATGGTAAAGTTTATATATTACAAACAGCTGAGAAGGAGGTGGTAACGGAGCACAAATTTCCCAGGGGAACAGCACACTAGGACTGAGCCTTCCCACCTGTGGGAACACAGGTGCTGGGCGTTTCTCCATCCCTCAGTACTGATGCTGTCATGCAGTACAAATCCAGCATTTGATGGGTTGTATGTAGTTTTTTTAAAAGAGTCCAATCTGAAATAGGAATGATCTGAACATTGTGTTTTCAAATGTTTACTTAGGGAATATTACATCACCATGGTGAAATGGGTAAGCAACACCAAGGCTGTGGTGAGATGGTTAAACAGACCTCAGAATATCTCCATCCTTACAGTTTGTGAAACCACAACTGGGGCTTGCAGCAGGGTAAGTTGGATTTTTTCCTAAGCTCGCTTTTCAAGGTTTCTTCCTGCATTTTGCTTTCATATTCAGAAGAAGATTTTCGGAAATCAGTTTGCAGATGCAGTAGCTGCAAGCTGAATATAATTAGTCAACAGGGAGGAAATGGATGTGAGAAAATTCCAAATCTGGTGAAATGATTTCATGCAATTAGCAACTTTGAGTGACATTTTCAGAATTACTAAGCTTTGTTCATTCATTAACTGAATGGAAACCGCAGTTGCTGAACATCGTGTACTTTGGATATAGCTAATGCAGTGACAAGCTTGTCTTCCTTCAGATATTTTCAGCTGCCTGGTTTCTCCTCTCTGCCCCTACAGAGTTTCACTTCAGATCTTTCTGTCTCTCACAGCTTACGTATGTTTAAGTAAAAGGTGTAAAATTCTGCTAATTCCTGCAAATTCAATAGCAGAATTAAATAACTTTAGAAAAAAATAAAATTGGAAGGCAGCAGGGATATTTCATTTTGAATGTAAGCCAAGCTGAAATACATTTTTCTATTTGAATCCAGCCACATCCCATCCCTTGACCCAGACTTTGACTTCTGACACTCCTGCATTACATCTCTCCATTTTCACAGTCAATCTTGCGTCTTGAATGCAGTTGGCCACTTTCCCATTCTGAGTCACGGTCTCTTCCCAGAACTAGCTAAAAGTATAAATATTTTCTATACATGCCAATATCAGAACCAACAGATGCTCCAAAGTAGAGGGTGCAATTTGTCAGTGTTAATGGTTATGAGTGATTAATATAGATCTAAGTTTGGCCTCTTGAGTCAAAAGGCTCCCATCAGTGTCTGATGCTGAAGTCAGTCATGTTGAAGGGTTAGGGATTAATTCTGAGCTTGTCTGCTTGTTTTGCTACATAGTGCGGGTTGCTTTTCCTGTCTCGGAAACTGTGAATAAATCCCCAAAGTATGGATTAAGATTGTGAACATGGAGATTTGTTGATTGGGATGCTTTTTACCTGGTTCCTGCAAACCTTGTGCACTTCTATTAGGAAAGTTGCTCGGGAACCACTGTGAGCAGTCACTTCTAAAAGGAAACCCTTGTGTGCTCCAAGGTCAATTGGACTTATCTGAAGTAGGTATCCAGGGAGCTGTAATCCAGGACATAGTATAAGAGACAGAGATTGAGAAGTTCCACTCCAGAAGAAATAAAGTGTAGAGAAGGACCTTGTAGGTGGGTGAGAAAGGATAGGGCTGTAGTATCACCAAGCTGAGCACAGCTCAGACTGGGCTGATGCTTGTAAACCTGGACACTTCCTATGCTGCGTCTGCTGGGATCAGGTGATGCTCTTGAATTCAGTAATAGAGGAGGAGAGGATGTATTGTGAGAATTGAACGTTGTATCCCACCATTTGATTCCAACTGTCAACCTATTTTTTATTTTTTAACATTTTGCACATATTCTTAGTTCCAAAAAGTACTGTAAAATAGCGACTGCTATAGTAGCTACAGATTTTTCATTTTTCAGGCCATATATGTACAGATGCTTCTAAAGCTAATAAATTTTCATGACTTCAGTGTGACTGTGACAATTTACAGCAGTTGATATATATTCTGTATTTTTTTTTCCAACAATGTGTACATGGTATTTGGAGGTTTTTTTAGATGCCATGATATGAAATATGAATGTGACCAATAAAAACACAATCATTTGCATTTATTTTTTTTCTCTTCACTACTGCCACACTACAACCCATTAAAGCAAGGGATTGTGATTTGAAAAGGTTTCACACTTTGAGCTTGATGCTGGCTGTTAGCCCAGTGTTGATGAAGGACCTAAAATATCCAGTTGTCAGATGATGCCTAGAGGTAAAAAACAAATAGAACTGCCTGTGCAAAGCTTCTTGATAGCTAATCAGAAAGTACTGAAAAAGGCATTCTTACGTCCCCTGTGGTGTACTACCAAAAACTCTGAATAAAGCAGCTGACTTTGTAATTAAATTATCATTTGTTTCAATGCAAGTGCCAAGGAAGAGATGTGAAGATTGTAACGAAGCAGAAAAAAACCATGAAACAGCTAGAGACCTTTGCTGAATGTGGAAAATGTTTTTCATCTATAGCTATTCCATAAAAGCAATTTTTTCTTTTTTAGAAATATGAAATGCAGTCCGACCTGTGGCTTCCTAAACAGGTATAGTATAAATGCTATTTCTGGATGTATAATGTGTAATTGCTTCATTGTCAGTTATTCAATTATGTGTTATTTTATAGGCTATTAAAATCCATTCCTTTTAAAGTTGAATACTTTTTTAGGATCCTAAATTAATTTAACATCTGAGGATTATAGCAGTGTCTGTGTAAACATTCAAATAGCAGCTGGTTTGTCTGGTAGTGGGAATCCTGTCACTTAGCATCACACAGAGGACGTTTCACTGTCTAGCTGACCGTGTCAGTGGTGGAAAGAGGTATGCACTTCCAGCGAGCGATTCAGCCCTTCGAACTGAGACACCTGTCTGGGTTTCAGAGGCAATATTCCTTTCGGTTTCCGATCTCTCTGCATTCAGTTAAGTAAGCACTTAGATGACCGCTGATTAACTACCTAACTCTTGGATGGTTAAAGATAGATCAGACGAATCCCATTCCAAGCATGTCCTATATACTCTGCTGATTTTTTGCTGATTAAAAGATAACCTCACCAAATTAAACGCAAAGGAGTTCAAAGATGAGAGATCATATGGGCTATAATTGGAATGCATAAGAATGTTTCTAAATTCATACCCAGAACAATATGTTGAACTAATATGTCAGCAAATGATTCTATTTTCATAGCTTCAGAAGAGCTATCCAATAAATGGATGAAACGCATTCTATTTAAAATACATTTCAGGCTTCATTTTGCAATGTGCAAATGAGAAATCATTTTAAAAAATCTATGCTTTTATAGCAAGCCATTTTCCTTTAATATTCCTGTGTAAAGTTAGACATGGAGAGATGGTATCAGATCAGGCTACAATTTATGGTAAGACCATGATTCAGAATATCACTTCAATGTGCTTATTTTTTCCGTACAACTTTGAAATCGGTGAGTGTTAAGCATGTACTTACTAATGTTTTGCTGAGTCCAGACCATGGGAACATTTGTTCTCCCCATCACTAGTAGAACTTATCTCTGTCATTAATTGTATGCCTGTAAAGGAGTGTATCCTGGAAATCCCTGCTGCGTTTAGGAACCAGACTACCAGACCTTTCATTGGGAGGGAGAGTTTTGCAAGGGCTGTAACCCATGCTTTAGGACAAGATTGCACAATGGTAACTAGTAGCATGAACTACAATTACCTTTAGCCACCACATTTGTGTTGATCTTAGCAGAATATGTTTAAAATCTAAGGATTTTTCTCCAGTTGTTTCCACAGCAACTACCAAACCCAAGGAGACAAAAACCCGAAGCTGATGTTTTGTTACGAAGTTTAATGGGAAGTGTGGCAAACTAACAGAGTCTTACATTTGTAGAATGAAGAACCAGTTTTCTCCAAGGACGGCAGTAAGTTCTTCATGACAGTCCCAGTGAAGCAAGGAGGCCGGGGCGAATTTCACCACATAGCCATGTTTATTGTTCAGGTAAGGTTTTGGTTCAGGCTATTTTTAATATCCTAGTGGTCATCTAGGACTTTTACTGAGGACACGTGACCCAAGCAAAGGCTTGCACTTCAGTAGAGTCTGAACACTTGTGTGGTGATTTGTCCTGTTCAGGTTGCCACTTAGTGCAGAGGGGCATATTTATAACTTCTTGCAGAGTAAGTGGAGCACTCTCTCTTTTCTTAGGCCTCTGCTGGGGTGGCACGTAAGGTCTGTAAATGAAAGGTACTTCCAAAGTACTCTCTCTGGAAGATTTCATGTTTTCTTTGTACCTCTATAGACAAGCAGAGATGTTTTCTTGTGAAACCCTTCTGTCAATAATAATGTTTTATAGGCACAGAAATTCAAGAGATCTGCAGAAACACACATTTTACCCTCTTTGTATACACTAGATATGCATAAGTATAATTTTAAATGTCAATTCAGAATATTCATAATTCTGGTCTTACACACAACAGTAAAGGGAGGCAATACCGAAAACTTAAAATTTCATAAAAATCAGGACTCTTTTATTACCCTTTGCAACATTTTCCAGTGGCTTCCATTTCCCAGGGTCATTGCTTTTTCCAAAGAAGAATTTGAAAGAAGATAAATTTGCACTATGACTTTGAAGGTCACAAATATGAAGATGTGATGAACTAATAAAGGAAATTATGCCCTGGAACAGAACACTCCAAGGCATCTATTTAAATCAGCAGAGCATTAATCCAGATACTTTAGCAGAGCCATATGACATAGGAGGGATTATCAAGGTACCCAAAACATCAAAATAGCAGACTTGGCACCAGGCAAGTCTATTATCTCCTGTTATGACAGTGTTCTGGTATGAACATTATTAAGTCTGAAATATGTTCACAGTGACTTCAGACAGAAAAAGAGCAAAAGAGCTTTAATGAAAATTTAACCTGAAGAAGCAAGAGCAAGATACTCATTCACTAGGGTAAATATATCAAGAAAGAACTAGACAAGAAAAAAGGGATCAAAGACATGTCAAATTCTGTGTTCTAAAGAAAACAGTAACTCAGATGATGATCTGTTAAAGGTGTATTAATATAGTAACCACACAAAAATTTACACCAGAACAAAACCATTTAGTCAATCAAGTCTTACTTTGGTTTCTTTCCCAATATGAGTAAGTATCTTTAAAATACATGAAACAATAATGATGTAGATCTGGAAAGTAGCTTGGAGCAGTCTCAAAGATGTTACAGATGGAACTGAATTTGCCTGAAACATGTAGGTTCTGACATTTTTCACTACTTAAAGAGCACAGGAAACTTGATCCTAATTCAGGAAAATATTTAAGGAAAAGATTAAGCCCACTCCTATTCAATAGGATAATTAAATATATACCTACTGTTAAATACATGTTTTAATCCCACCAGAATAATGTTGAAAGTCAATCTTATGATTAAGAGTTTAGTATTCTAACCCTTTTAGGCAGAATTAGAGCCCTAAATACTGTACAGCTCCAAAAGTAAAAAATACTTCAATTTTGACCACCATCACCATGGATATAAACAAGTCTGAATGGTATCACTAATGACAAATTTGGCTTGAAGTATGTAGCTGCTCCTGAGAAGAAGAGGAAATGTGATATCCCATGTATCAACCATTATTCATCAATAAGCAACATTCTGTGTGGTAATGGGGCTGATATAGAGCAATAAAGGACAGGAAATGTGTTTATATGATGTGTTTTACACACTGCATTAATCTGATTGTCCATTATTTCTAAAGCAAACATGGAGGCATAAAAATTATATTATCCGTTGCACATAAAGTCTTTTGTCACATCAGATGTTTGTCACACCTTGTGAGAACCACAGTGGCATAGCAGGTGCCCTGCAGAATTTAAAGCAGTCGGCAGGATGCCGGTACCCAGATGATTACAGTTTTTTCATGATGGAGCTTAGATAATGTTGGAATTTGGCATTCAGTTTCTCATTTCTTCTCTGTGCTATTCAGTACAGATAACAACTCATTAACAGAAATCAGCCTCCAAGTGCAGGAAAGTTGAAACACAGAACCAACATGAACGTACAGTGATAAAGAAGTAAATTTCAATGGCTCACTTCAGTTTAATCACTGAGGCGTATTTGTCAATCTTACAACAAGTGCTGACAAACGATGGTCTTTCCTGGGTTGCATTTCTTTGTACTTTAGAAAAGTATGCGTCAATGATACAATCAAAGCAGGTTGGCAGAAGCATCTACTTAGATCTTCGTGCAAGGGGAGGTTACTGTTTAAAAGGTTACTGTCTGTCATATATTATTTACTGTCTGACTGTAGAGGGCTGGATGTGTGTTTTATTGTTTTCAAATGCTTTTAGTAACTTATGAAATATTGAAAAGAAAGTAATCTCAAAATGGGATTGAATCATGTTATGTATCTAGAAGTTTCTTAGTTGGGGTTTTGCAGCTCTAGAAAGTCTCTTTTTTCCAACCACAAAATAAGAATTATAAAGTAACTTTAATGGATCAAGGCAAGAACTTCCTGCAAGCTTCATAAATTATGTATTATGGCTGTAACCTTGAAAACTAACCATGTTTATTAACGCATGGCTGGGCTTTTTATTGCTGTTTCTTGTAGGATTCTGTGATCTCAATATTTAAATATCTTTCAATAGTTGCAGCTGCTCTCTAGAGGAGAAATAGTCACTTGTAATAAATCACTAATTTGTGTTTTAATAATTTGTGGAGACAGCACTGAATATGAGAACCTTCCTGAGCAGGGGAACTGTCATCATAAACATACGTACAGCACCTAGCACAATGTCCTGATTTCAGTTGGTACTTGCAAGACTTGTCATAGAGTTACTACATCATTCTTTTTTTGTGGATCTGTTAGAAAACAGATCAGTTCTAGGGACTTGTTTCTGCCTTGCCATTTCCAGACGTGTCATAGGTGTCCTTGAGCATTTGCTGCTTTCTAGTCATTGCTGCTGTTGAAGTAGAGCTCAAGAGTTTACAGAGTATGGTTTAGAAATACAGGGATTGAAAAAAAGAACCTCTTTGCCTTCCTGACTTTTTGTCGGTCACAGAACCACTGAGGCCACTGTGATTAGGTATGGACCAGTGCTCCAGATTCACAGGGCGCAAGGCCAGAAAGCGCCATTAAATCCTCCCTCTGACCTACTTTGTAACTTCGGCTGCTCAGTTTCACCCACTAAAGCTGAAATATAAGCTGAAGTATCACTTCTTTTCTTTGCAACATTTGTCTTGAACTTGAAAACTAGGAATTTTTATATCCAGGCCAAGCATCATAGCCCTAGTATAGAAAAAACACTCTTCAAGTGTGTTCATGGTTGAAGTTTTAATCTTCAGAAGCCTAAGCAGGAATTTTGTCTTTTGCACTAGGAAGCACTCGCAAATGAGCTTCGCACTCTTCAGGTGTCATTGTTTTTAACCTGTATCTGACGAGGAGTCTTCTGCAGCTTCTAGGCAAAGAGTTTGGTTTTACCTCAAGGTAGATACGTGTTGCATCCTGATGTTTCCTAATTCAGTTCCTGGTGCATTGGCTGAGAAAAGCGCCATCGCTTTCTTTGAGAGAGGTTTGGAATTTCCGCTTGCAGTAGTTATTTTCCTAGGCTCACACTGGGCTAGAAACAATTAATGCTAGGGAGCAAGGGGTGCTCCCCAACTTGTAAGCATTTGGTTCAGTTGCCAAAATTTGGAGGCTACTCTTAGACTCTTCTTGCAGACCCTGGATAAAGAGAGGTTTCTCCTGAGTGCATGGTGGAGCAGGGGCTTTAACTAAGAAGATCCTGTGAACTTCTGTGTCTGAATTCGTGTGGTGCATTTCTTGTACAGGTTTGCCTGCCTCCTCGGATGAGGGTGGTGGTGGTGTCCTGTCTTGGCACAGCGTCTTTGCGGTAATCTTGTCTCAGTACGAGCATGTGATAAATGTGAAAGCTTGGTGAGCACGCTCTGGTGCAGAGTTTTGGTTGCAGGGGTCTGAGTTACATTCCCCTGCTGTGCCCCTGTAAAGGAAAAGAAACGCTAAGAGAAGCGAAACTTGAAGTATAGGGCTTGTATTGTCTGTTGGAATGGGGGCAACTGAAAGAAAAATTGTGATGAAAATTGAGATTATTGTATTGACTTTGAAAAGTTTATAAATGGGAGGGAAAGGATACTTGAAGTTCAGGCCTGTCAAAATGTGAGGTTTGTGATTTAAAGGTGGTATGTTGCACATTAAAGTTTAAAAAGATGTAATCAGTAATGACATGCAGACAATCCTGCTAAGCAAAGAAAAACAAGTAAGGTTAAAGTTAATACTTTCCATCTCTCTCCAGGCTAAAAGCGAACAAATGAGTGTGAGACACCTGACATCAGGAAACTGGGAAGTTATCAAAATCCTAGCATATGATGAAAATACTCAAAAAATGTAAGCAGTATTCTTTTTGTCTATTTATGAAAATATCTGAGTTATTAAAGCAGAATCCATTTAACTGGAAATTGTGTAGCTGAAATTAAGTAACAATATTTCTTTCATTTTTGAGCATTACCATAAATTTTACACTCCCAAGTACATAAAATGTGTTTGTTAGACAATTTATCTGCCAGTGTATTACTGTGTGTGTTTTTATGCAGAGGGAAAAGGAGCATACCGTGACATCAGTTGACTCATTGTATTTTTTAAATAAAAGAAATCAACACACAATGAAGCAGTAACAACATTTTGGTGGCCCTTTCCTGGATTCCAGAAAAGAAATCATAGTAAATTTTTACTTGATAAAATCCTCAGCGCTTCAGTTTTCATGCTTGCTTGGTTACTGCATGAGATTTCTGGACTTTGTTTGGGGATCTGATTCAACCTCATAAATTCAAATTATATACAGTGATTATCCAAACCCCTGATTTTCACCAAGGTCACTCAGAGAGAAATCTTTCCAAAGCCCATCTTACCATTATAGTGGGAAAGAAATGCAGCACATACTTGGTGATTTTTGGGAGCAGTAAAGAACTGACACAAAACATCCGAAGGCTCCACATAACTTCAGTGGATCTTGGTTAGTCTTCAGGTATATCTGCACATGGCAAAAAATAAACAGATGTATCTAATTCTGATTTTCTTTAAAATAAATGATATTTCAGCAAGGACCTTTTTGAGGCTGCAACAATGCCTGTCGTCTCCACTGGTACTGGAGAAACACCCTTTCTAACCAGTCCTTCCATGGGTTTTGAAATTAAATCCGTGGAGAATTTCTTGATACTTCTCCAAGGTTCAGATGAAAAATGAGATCTGGATGCACTCAGCCTGCAGAGGTGGCAGACTGCATGTGGGTTGTCTCAGCCACTTGAGAAGACTTCCTTACCCTCATTCTGCCTCTCAAGCAGAAATTTTGTGGGGATCTCATCTGGGACACACCAAGGACTTGTCTTGATATTCTTGCAGCAGCTCTACATAGCCTTTTTCCACTCATGTGACCTTGTCTGTAAACCGTTGTCTAGGGTGCTAGCTTCTGTCTCTAGATAGAAGAAGAAGTCATTCTACAGCTCAAAAAGGCTTTCAGGTATCATAAGGCCTATTATCATTTATGATATAATTTCATTGTGACCTTTTTCTACTCCTTGGATTTATATTGCAAACTCTTGAACTGAAGGAGAAACTTTCTCTTCTGTATTTGTAATATGCAGAAAGGTGTCCTCGTTCCTACTGGAGCTCCTGAGCTTTACAGGAATTAAACAGAAACCATGAACTACTGTGTTCCTCGCTGTTTTAATATGAAATCATATAGCATCCGTGGAGCTTAGGTTTATATATAAGTATTTGATCTTCATGTATATTTCGGAATTTTTAATTTTAAAAAATGTTATTTGTGATGACTCTCACTTCTCTAAACACCATCCAAATCAGACCAAACTGAGTTTACCAAACTGAGTTTAACTTTGTTCATCTTTTGGGCACAGTTATTTCTTAAGCACTGAAGAATCCCCAAGAGGAAGACAGCTACATAGGTAAGAAGTACATGGGGCTGTGTTAACAGCTTCTTCATCCCAAGCCATTAGTGCTATGTTGACGTTCTGTGAGCTTAATTGCTGCTTTGGGGCTTGGGTAATCATTTATATTATGTAAAAATTAGTGTGCTTGAGCTGTAACAGGGAAAGAATCAGAGTTTTTCAAAACTAAAAATGCCCATGACATTTTAAATTTTTTGAAAAACAGAAAAGATTTTAACACAAAATGTTTGTACCCTTATGTCTTCACTAGTCCTTTATAAGCATCTAAAAAGCTAAAACTAAATGCAAGCATATAATAAGACTGTATTTTTAAAAGTAGTGAAAATCTTCTAGACAAAAATAGTATTTATGGGTTCTAATCATGCAATTTAAAGTGTGTGGGCAAAGCACCTCCTCCTTGTACAAACCTCAGTGCTTAAATCTGAAGTTCATGAGGCTTATCATGGTTTCCTACTAACATTGTTACCCTGCAGCACTGCTAGTTATTGGAACTCCGGTCCTACTTTGGGAAGGTTTTGGATCCCATCCATGTTGCCCAGTTTACAGAACAGTAGTCTGCTGAGTCATCTGAAAACAGTTTGTATCAGGCACAAAATAAGGCAGTGATATTTTGGCAAGTTTAGGGACTGAAACAGATGTTAGCACTCTGATGACCTAATTCTTGGTTTATTGTATTTTATTCCAATGGAAAAGGTTTCTGACCAATTTTTTCCACAGTGTATCAACAGTGGGATCATTGAATCGTCAGTGTCTCTCATGCAACTTCTTGAAAGACCAGTGCACATACTTCAGTGCAAAGTTTAGCCCCATGAATAGGCATTTTCTACTGCACTGTAAAGGTAAGTCAAATGCACAGTGTGTACTAGTACTGCGGTTGCTTCTGAATTGCTGTATTCCCTTGAGAAGTACATTTGGTTGGAGTCTAACATTTAGCTCACTAGTGGATTACTCAAAGTTCTGTACAGAGCTTATTGCAAGACTGCAAGTAAAGATGTTCTGTGTAAAAGCTAAATAGCAAGTGATACCAAAAAGCTGCTCCAATTCTAACCCTTTAGTCCTAGTAAAGGCCATTGACTTTTAAATGTACCCTGAATAAAAATCCTTCACCAAAATATGTGGAATTTATAGTGATGGTACTGTGGTTCGTAGCAGCTTCATTATAGTATGTATTGGATTTGATCTTGTGCAACTATACCTAGTTAAAAAATGAGGGCCTGCCTTCTGTAACACTGTGTCTCTATGTAGGTGTAAATGTACACGTATAGCGTATCTATACACACTCACCCACTTATGTGTATAGATATGTGTATGTGAGTAGCTACCAAAAAACAAGTGTGGTTTAATCCACGTAGACAGATCTTGTTATCAGTAGAATTGCAATGAATAACTTTTTTTATCATTAGCTGCATTCCAGTAGCACTAAATGGCACCAGTTGGGTTCAGAGCTGGTATGTATAAACAGAAAACTAGAACCATCCCACACTGAGAAGTTTATAAGCTACACCCAGGAAATAAACACTGACAGATAAGTAAGATTATAAAAACAGGTTCAGAAAAGCATGAGACAATCAATAATAAAGCGTATAGCTAGATCTGTTGACCTTGAAACTGGCAGTTTTACAGACAACGCTCTCCCAGTATTTTTGCTCAACTAGCATCAGATTGAAAACAGCACAGCACAATTCACCTGAAATACATGTGAATAGCCCATTCTATTTGCATGCATTTTTTCTGTTTCTTTTGCAACTGTACATTTTTTTTTTTGTACAAAAATAAAGTATCTGCCTGCTTGAGAATTGAATCAATTCAAACAAACAAACAATGAATATATATTGGCTAAAATAAGGTTGGGGTTGGTTTATGGGTTTGGTTTTTTTTTTTTGTGGAAGTGCATCTATAATACATAGCTATTAGAAAAAAAAATATACGAACTGTATGGTTTATACATGGTTAAAGCTGCGGCAGAAGTTACGGAGCTAATCCTGAGGCCCTTATCTGAGTAAAGACTACACTAGTAATGAGCTTCTCATGATTTAAGCAGAGTTTTCCCTTGTGCTTGACATAGTCCCTATGGGGACAGTCTCAGATTCCTGGAAGAGGGAGGGTTGGTAAATTGGGAAGAGTTTTTTGCCCTGAAGCAGCAATGTGCTAGGGCCCAGAAACATAGCTTCTTGTCATTATTTTAGCAAAGTATATTCAGTCTGTAATTTTTAATGCTTTCCTTTGATATAACAAATGTGGATGGCAGTAGGAGGTTGTACATGAAGTTGCTCACAAGCTCATGGCTTTCAGTGACTTTGGGGATGGCAGTTCTCTGTTTGAGCTGGTAAGACTGTAGATCACGCTCCCAGGATGAAACCTACAGTCCACTGAGTTGCAACCAGTAGACTGCCCTAAGCTGCAGGTGTTGGGCAGGGATGATAAAACACCATCATTAAGTTTTCCTACCTCTAACATTAATGTGTAGTTGTCAACTTCGGGTTATTCAGAGGTCTCCTCTTGTGTTTCATTAGAGCTTGACAATTATGGCAGCAGCGTGTCCCCCGTGTACTGCCACAGCTCTGCAAAATCCCCGTGGTGGGGCAGGTGCTTGGCAGTATCAAAGTTGATGGCAACATCACCATAGAGCAGGTATTAAAACTCTTCTGCGGGGAGTTGCCTGTAAGAGTACAAGGTAAACTGCTTCAAGGAGACAGATGACACCACACCTACGTGTGTACACACTCGTTTTCCAACAGAAAAAGCCTGACTGAATTGTTACAAAAGCAATTTACCCGGAAAAAAATCCTTGGGGGACTCTGGACTGGTTTCATCTATACAAGTTTCAATTCTTCCACCTTCTGTTTACCCATGAGCACCTTTATTAGGATAGTTTTTCCTTTTTAGTTACCCTCAGACAGGAGATCTGTCTTAGTATACAAGCTGTATTCATCTCCAGAGACTCTCCTGAGTGAGGAGTTATTTCTAGCCTGGTAGGCAGAGGGCCAGCTCTACGGCCTCTCAGTTTTGGCAAGCGTGTCCTTTACACTTACTTTCCACACTGCTTGTGAATTTTTCCTTTAGCACTTCGTAAACACTAGCAGATGTTAATCTCTCCACTCAAATAAGATACTTCACAAAGGGAGTAATTATTTTTCCCATTTTATACAGCAGGAAATAAGTTGTGGATTTAGTGTTATAGGAGGTCAATGGGAAATCCAAGTGCTGTGCTTAATTCTGATGAGCTGTAATACAATGCCTGTAACACAAATCTATCTTTCTCTTTTCTGATCAGCTTTTTAGTCTACTGTAATATCCCTTTGTCAAAATCTATCATCATCTTTCCATCTTTTAGTACGATAAATAGGGCTGGCCTGGAAAATGCCAGTGCTTTCCCCTCCAAAAATGGTCTTTCTTAAATCGGAATTCAAAGCAAAACAACAAATTCAGAAGTAAAAAAGAGCTGGAAAACCAAAACAAAACAAAGAAAAAGAGACAGCTGAAGAAATTACCTTTTGAAAAGCTAAGGCAGAAAGCTTTGATTTGTCAGCAATCTACATGTAAGATTTTTGTCAATAGTCTCCCTTGGGGCAGAGAATTAAATTGATGAAAATCTTCAGTGGAGGCTGTCAGAGGCTGTGAATGGCATCATGCTATTTATTTCAGGTATTTAAGTTTCCCTAGGCTCATGCCATAATTAATTGAGAGAGACAACCTCCTCAGGATGACTCAAAACACATAAATTAAGCTCTGTCTCTGAACTGCTCTCAAAGGGAAGCTTTTTTTCTCCAAAAAAAGAGGAGCCTTAACTCCTAATTTCAGAGGGTCCCAGCCTTCATCTGCCATGGGGTCCTCAGGGACTTCAGCGTTTCTGCATCATCCTCCCTAGCCCAATAGTGACTGCTGGCATGTAATTCAAACTCTTGTCTCACCAAGATAAAACTAAGTTTCCCGTGCACAAATTCCATGCTGGGGGTGGGGACGGAACGTTTTCTTTTGCAAGTTTACATGGGGCGGGGGGGGCATCCTCAGAGCAGGGACAGCAATCTCAGCTATACTTGTTAGTACGCTGAATGTTTGGTCACCCCATTTTCACATGCCATCTTGTGCATTTGCACAGTACCTATTGACATGGAGAATTATTCCTGATGCTTTTAGTTTCTTAGTGGTACAGTAAAAATATAGTATCTGACATTACCAGGAAATAAGATTAGATTACATTACACCTAGATTTAACTGTGATGCTGTTTGTTGGTTTTGCAGAGTTGGTGCACCAAAGGAGCTTCTTAAACAGATGATTAAGTGAAATATGTGATAATTTTTCAACAGCTCTGTAGCTTTTCCATGGAAAATATAAGCAAATATTACAATCAATTCTGTTCCCAGTCAACCTAAAATTACTGTTTCTGAATGTTAAACTGCTGTATTTTAGCCAGTGCCATTAAGTACCTCTGTAATTTTTTTTATTCTTCACTTATAGCTAAAACATGGAGATTATAAAAAAAACAAACAAACAAAACCCACGCTCCTTCTAGGTGCAGGGGTCTAAACTGCTTGCTGACAGACAGAAGACAGTCTCTGTTTCCCGCTTTGATGGTGCCATAGTCTAACCTGTGTCCTTCCGAAGAGACACCAGTGGAGTTCCCGCTGTGTTTGAAGGGAAGCATGTGTACAGGACTTCCAGGATCTGGCCTTACGTGGTCACTGGCATTCTCATTCTTTGTTGTTGACTGAAATACTGAGTACTAATTACCCTCCACTTCCTTTATTTTTCTTCTCTCCTCAAAACAGGGCCAGGCGTTCCAGTTGTTAGCGTGCACAGTACAAGTAATACTGCAAGTGAGTATTCCTTATGGAATAGGTATATTTTGTTATCGTCCTTGATTATTTTGAGGAATGTGGGGGGAGGGGAAAGGCAGTTACAAGTAAATGAAAAATAATAGATAGCTCATTCATATAAAGTTCTATTAATTACCTTTTAGCAACATCCACATCTGCAAAAGATAAGGAAAGGTTAATCAAATGACTAAAACTTTCCCAGGCTTTTTGGATATGTTTTATGCTAAGTGCATATCATTGATCTATTTACACTTGAGTTAATTAGATGGCAGGTTGGTCTTCATCCATTTCACTTTCTATGTAAATTATGCTGCCATTACGATACACCTTCTGTATTTTTAGAGATGTTTTTAAAGTTACAGTCCAATTATCTTGAAGTAAGGCACAGTCTTTGGACAATTGATCATCAAATCTGACCTAGATATGATGAACTTAGTCCTCCTCTTACATTTCTCAAATCAGATCAACTCCACTGACATTTTAAATGATGGCAAATCCAAGAATAAAGGCTTTTTAGGAGGGTATTCAATACCTCTAATTTTCAAGTTCTACTCATTCCTTTCTGTATATTGTCACCAAATCTGTTGCTGTTTCCTCGCTGCCTGAGGTGCTTTGTAATGGAAAACTGTCCTTTAGCAGCAGAATTTTCCTCACTTAGGTATTTCTCTGGTGCAGTAGAGGTAACAACTTTGCTACCTCCAACTCCATTGTGGCTCCACATAGCATGAAGGTGTGGATTAGTGGAAAGGGGACATCTTTCCATTTAAAACCACTAAACCAATCCTTACCTATTCTAATCACATTCAGCAGATTATCCACAGAGTTCTTCCCAGAATCCCTGAACTGTGCTTGTCTGCATCCCTTTTGTCATGGGCCAGCCACTATTCAGCCATAACAGTGGACCTAACATTGCATGTTGAAGTAGTATAGTGATCAATAGTATCATGCTATCAAGTGTTAATTAATGCCTGCATTTTGGCTTCCTGTTTGGTGTTTTTTGGGTAATGTTGCTGTTGATAGTATCTGCAAAGCTGAATGCCATAGCACACCAAGGGGAGGGAGTTTTATCCACCTCAATAAGGGGTAGCTATTACTGCTCCAAGTAGATGAATTTACTTCTGTAGTGCTACTCAATTCTGTGAAGGTAGACTTTCACTCTTTATTACTTGCATCTAAAATACTGTTCAAAGTGAACTGTTATAAAAGAGATTTATGTACAGCATCTTAGTGCAAAACAAAGCAAGTCAGGATAGAGGGACATCATTTGTTGTAACAACAAGAAACCAAATAATAAAAGAGATAATTTAAGGTTAATGTTTCAGTGCAAGATTAGATTATCCTCTTCAATTCATAAAAGAATGATTACAGATTATTTCAATTATTCCATCCTCAGACTATAATTATGCCATTTTGGTTGACTGCCCAGAACAAACATTCTTTTTAGATTACCCATTTTGGCCCTACGTGGAGGGTTTATTGTTTAATAAAAAAAGCTACATTTTGGAAGCAAGATCGGTAATTTGAGTAAAAAAGAAAAGAAAAAAAAAAAGAACTAATTAATCATACTTTTGTGTGCAAAGGGATTACTTCAAAACTGCCTGCAGCTTTAAACCAAACTGAAGTCTTGCTCTTGGCTGAAGTGTAGAAGACAGAGAAGGACATGCAATGGTCGAGTAGAGCTGTGCTGGCTAAATATTGACTTGGAATATGTAGCTTGAAAAGGATGCCTGCTTGAGGCTTAGGATATTGCCCAGCAGACTAGCCTTTCCCTGTACCAGCTGCTGTTAGTATTTGTCACGGATACTAGTATTCATGTTGTTCATCAGCAATTTCATTGTTAGTGCTTAACAGAAACAAAGGCTACGGAAGGCAGAAAATGGAATAGATGTATATGTTTTGAATTAAGCTGATTGCTCAGTTCCTGAATTGCAAAGCAGTTGCATTATAAAAAAAGTATTTACAGAAGGAATTCGTTCACAAGATTTATCATTGCACATTTGTCGCTTTTTCTTTAATTTTTTCCAGTCTTGATTTATCTCTGATGTGACGATTCTCTGTACCTTTCAACTTGCTTTTTCTTCCTGTTTTTTTACAGAGTTTTATATTTTGGAAAATAATGCTGTGTTGAAAGAAGCTGTTTTTAACAAAAAGAATTCCAGGACTGAAATTAAAATGCTTCACATTGAGGATTACGGTAAATTTGGCAAAATGTTATTTTAACAAACCAAAAGCTTTCTTACAATGTAACTGTTTTTCATCTGTGTAACTACCAGCCTTTAATGTTTTGCTCTTTTCTTAAAAGAACTCCCTTTACAGTTGTCACTGCCAAAAGATTTCACGGATCGAAACCAGTATGCCCTTTTATTGATAATGTAAGTATCTGTGTAGAATCACTCAAAATAATAAAAAAGTACTTCATAGAAAACATTTAACTCTGTATTAGGAAAATGGTTTTTTAACTTGTGTAGGAAAATTACCTTATGGATTTGAGTTGATAAATCAAAAGGCTTGGTTTTGGGAAGATTTTGTTACAGGTGCTGTCTGGTAGAGATGCCTGGGGCTTTTTGAGTTTGTCGAACCTAGCTCTGCTTTGTAGTACTTTTGTGTACGTGAAGCACTGGCCCTTCTGATGGTGTAGATGTGAGTAGTTCTGCAGTCTTTCCTGGACCCGTACTGATCCCTGCCCACAGAGGATCTCATTCAGAGCATGTGCTCCTTTTTTTTTTTCCATTTTATCCCTGATAGAAATGGATAGGGCTTACAAAAGAGGCTCAGTTAAGATGCATAAAGCAAAACTGCTTTTTGGAGCACTGGAAAGAAGAAAAACTATTTTTGAGCATCAGTGGCTGAAGGCATTATAGGCACGATCCAAAGTCTGTTGATGTTTGTAGAAAACCTCTATGGAAGGAAGGAGGTACTCCCTAGCAACCTGCACTGCTCTTTTTAAAAGTGTGTATATTTCTTTCAGAGGCAGTCAGCTTTTAAGTTGTGTGTGTATAGAATGTATAGCAGAGGAAGAGCAGTCATCGCTGTACCTGCATCCTGCCTAGGAAAACTGGTGACAGCCAGCTCAGAGCATCATTCGTTGCTCTCCATCTGAGCTCAGCATGGGTCTGCCATGGATGTAGAGGGCTCTCCTGTACCTACAGATCTTCTTCCAGTCCCATTTGGAAGGCATTGATGTGAATTTCGCTAACGCAGATGTAGGAGTGCACTGCTAAATTAATGAAAATACCACATTAGCAGAGCTCTATCACCTGCAGCAGACCTCTCCTTAGTAACAGCAGAGATCCTTATTGTTGCATGTGAGCTCAAATTTACAAGCTTGAGCTGCTGAGTGATCCCAAATTCCTCTACTCAGATCAGATCTTAGATAATAGGACAGAGAGGCATAAAACTGCTTATTTCGAAGTCCAGTTTGTGTTTAAAACTCAGGTTTTTCAGCTGTATTTGTCTGCAGGTATGGAGGCTGTCTGCTTTTTAAGTGGCTCATGAACATGTTTTTCTTTTCTTGTGGAGAAATGGGACACGTGGATTATTTTATCTTTGCAGTATGTAGTGGCATGGTCTTGAAGCATGGTTATGTCTTAAGCAGCTCTTTTAGGTGTGACAAAGGTAAACTGACTTTCTGAATGGACACCAACAGCATTCCAGGGAGTTGCAAACACTTGTGCTTATTTTTTTTGCTGAGAGTAAGGATACACTGAGGTGTTAGCACAGTAATGCTTTCTTTTTTAAGTATCCTAGTAAATACATAATCTGCTATATAGTTATAGTAGAATATGCGGTTACTGCTCATGTAGAACCTAGAGAAGACAGGAGGGAAGGATCAGAAACCTGGAGAAGGCCAAGGCCAAAAATACCAGGAAAAGGGGGAAAAAAAAAAAAATCTAAGAAATACTATTATGAAATGTTTTTAGATATCAGGAGTTGAAATAATGGAGAACAGTATTGAGGCAAGATCTGATTTTAAACTTACCAAAGTTGTCAATACCCAGTGAGCAAGTAATGTGACCAAGTCATAATGTATGGATATGTTTTATAATTGTTTTATTTTTTTATGATGTGCCCGTGGGATAAAAAGGAAATTCATCCACTTACAAATACAGATTGTGGTATCTACATTTATAATGTGGAGACTCTGCTTCTTTTTAGTCCAGTCCTTACCTTTGCAGTACTGAATTCTCAATGTTAGCTTTGACAGGACTTATTTTTAGAAAACTATGCACTAATTGAAGTATGAAACTGAAAATTTGAAATCTATCCTGGCTCATGTAATGTTGTATGTGTTGTGTCCCCCTCTTCCCTAGAAGAGAAAAAAAGAAGTTCTATTTCTTCAGCAGCTTTTTACAGACTTTAAACTTAGCTTGCCAGCAATCCTTTTTTGAATTAAAGAGGTCCCCAAATGAGATATAAAACTGAAAACTGTCACTGAAGTTATGGGAGTTTCCCTTGTGGGATGATTATTTGAGCCTAATAAATTCTGCCTAACTCTTGAGAAGGAACAACTGGAAATCTGTGCGCGTGCAGAAGGTAATTTGTTGACCTCCAGAACTCCAAATTGACATTTTCAAGTTTATTTCATTATCAGAAGTACTACTTTAAAAAAAAAGAAAGTAGTATTCAGGTCCAAGAAGAACATGTAGCTTTTACAGAAAAGACTGATTAGTTGTATATATGGTGTCATTTCCCAGATATTTGACTTTCCTGAGTCCCAGAGTGGTACTGTTGGGACTGATTGAGAAACACCCTGTTCCTACTGCTAGAAGTGTTAGACGGGAATTGTGTTAGTGGCTGATAACAAGTGCTGCCTTTTATATTCATCACCTGCACCTACTTTCCTGCTTACCTTCTCAGCCACGATACAATTATCATTATATTCCAGCTATTGAAAGTTTGAAAAAGAATGCTTATGTCGCAGATGGAAGTATTTGACAATTATGATTTAGCAGCAATTCAAAATTTATTGGTGATTTGAGGTAGATCAAGAGGTTGAATTTTAGCAGCACTTAATCATTAACTGATTTAAAGATTTAGAAAGTGATTTCACTAAATAACTGAACAGCGACTTGATTACAGATTCATAGATGACAAGAGATTCACACTAACTTACTATAAGGTATCCCAAACCAATACATACACATATGAGCAAAAGCACAGATCTCAAATTAATGCATATACATATAAGCTAAGCATATAAGTGTGTGC
>VYXH01004498.1:352673-378303 GCA_013397275.1 Burhinus bistriatus | reverse complement strand
GTCCTGGTAGCCCCCTCTCTGTGGCCACGATCCTTATGTTGTCAGGAGTGATCAATTATAGTTATCATCTTCAAACGGCAGGAGCCGTGAGAACCAGGTACACTAGGGCATTGCCGTAGTGTTCTAGTCCATTGCTCTCCACCCTTTCTTTCTTTTGTGTTAGACCATTATGTATCGTTCTGGTCACTATTATGTGGCCCAGGTGGGGAGGAAATTGCTCCAAGTACTGAGAGGCCTAGGGCCCGGGGTGGAGGGGGGGGATTGCACCACCACAGCTTGCCAATGTCCTTGGTAAGAATGTTGGTTTAATTGTACATCCATTTCTTGGAAAGGAGATTCTATATAACATCTTGATCTGGGCAACATACGCTTAGATGTATATAAAGAGAAGATATGTAGCTGGAAAAGTGAAGCATTAGCAGATATGAAGTAGCTTTTGCTTTCCATCTCAGTAACACTGCAATTTGACAAGGTCTTAAGAAAAAGAGAGGGAAGGAAGGGAGGGAGGGAGGGAGGAAAGTAAGTGAGGAAAAGGGAATGTGATTTTAAACATGAAATTCACCTAATATACAGTCTCTGCAGTGCAAATAAAATGCCTAGTTAAGTGCATATAAGCTTCTATGTGCATATAGGCTTTGGCCCCTAAGCTGGAAGGTAAACAAGGCGTAGAAGAGCTAGCAGGCTCTGAATGGCTGCAGTAATTGCTTCAGAGTCATTCCAAGCCTCTGGTGAAGATTGATCTTCCCTGTGCCATAGATTTTGCCAGGATTTGGTTTGCCTGCGTGGTCTCAGCTCTGTCTGTAGGATTTTTGCACTGGTGACTGGTTTCACTGGGGTTTTGGTGGCTAAGGTTCATAATTTTACTGTAAATTTTCAGCAGCAGCTTCTATGCGGTGTTAATGTGCTCTCTGGATCAATAGGGTTACAATCACAATTACAAGTTGGAAATGGAAAAAGAGGAGAAAGTTTGGTATTATTTGGTAATTTTTTTTCAAATCACTGAGAGCTAGTAGCCATATCAAAGGTGCGTTACTATAATAAGGCTCCTGTATTCATGCAAGGATGCCTACAGATAAATTTGAACTCCCAGCACATGACAGCCAGCTGTCTGAGTGTTAAGACTGAATCTGGGAAGGGAACCTGTTCCAGTGGATTCTGGTCCTGATGCGTAACCTGGCTGTGAACTCAGTATAGCTCCATGTAGACACAAGCTCAACTTAAGGACCAGGCCCTGAATATCCTATAACCTTCATCATAAGGATTTTGTGAAGATTCATCCATTAGCAGTTGCAAAGTATGCTGCAAGCTTAAATCATTGTATTGCTGTGTTAAAATTTATGTCCATCTGTATGGCTGGACTTTCTAACAGGTAGGTTTCATGTAGAAACCAGTTGTGTCAGCTAGCACTATTTTTCTTTCCAGAATTGTGTTGCATAGGCCATAAAATGCTAAACAGATTGTAACACTCTCCTTTCTTCCATTTGTTCTCCTAAACCACTAATACATTTCACACTCAGTTTCCTTCTGATATAATACATACAATGTGGCTATAGATTAGAGAGGTGTACAGTAATTGCCTGAAAGAGTGATTATCATCTCTCTTCTATATAATGAAGATCAAAGTTTAAATTTCAGATCCTTGCTTTTCTCATTATGGTTCACCTTACTCATTAGAAAAGTTGGAAGATACACTCCTTGGTAACACACAGGAAATGATTAAGTAAAGACTCTGGCATTTAATCTGGATAATAAAATGAGAGGTGATAATCATTCTTTATTTTTTCTTGAACATAATTAACCTCATTTCTTCAAAATCTGTAGATAATGTATCTTAAATGTCAGCATTTATTATTTAACGGCATTTAAAATTGTCCAATATGTAAGTGGATAGTGTAAAACTGAATCAGTGGAGAGATTGTTCTGATCTTTGAAGGGGAAAAAAACCAACAGGTATTCTCCAAAGTAACAGGGAATTGTCTCCGAGAGGTTTCTGTTTGTTTGTTTGTTTACTTGTTTTCTTATATTTTGGTAATAAAAAGGAATCACTTCACCTGTTACTGAAATGATGAAAATTTTAGGTCTTGCAGAGGCAATCAAACCTGTTTATGCCTCCAGTTAATACAGTCTCGGGACTGATAGCGAGATAAGACAGTAACGTTGGAAGTTAATATTTTTTTACAGCTTCGGGAATAACTCATTAAAAGATGAGAAGAAATGTAGAGAGGCAAAATGCAAGTATTTGGAAATACTCAAGATCTGATGTATGGTAACACTGTGTGTATTAATAGCTGTCTCGTGTACCCTTCATTTGTTGTGAAAGATTTTACTTGTTCTAACTGGCAGCTGTTGCAAGTGAAGGAATGATGCTTGGCAACATGGTGAAGAGTAAAAATATGTGGTGGACTCCACTGCTTTGCAGTATGCTTGCAAGGAGGACATCCCTGAAGGCCTTTTTGTTTGGCCAGTTCTTCCTCTGTAAAACATCTGCAAAGTTTACTTTTCTGGGGATCCCTAAGTCATGTGAATGACTCACTAATTGCTTAGCAAACCATCCATGTAATGCCTGTATTCATCCTGCCTCTGCCGAGCCTGGCAGTATTTTACTGCTCTATTGTGTTTCTGTTACATCGAAGTATTTGATGGAGAGTCTTTTCTTTTGACACTTTTAGACTTTCTTCCCCATTCTTAGAACTTTGTAGTGCTTTTCAAGGCCCAGAGGGAAAATTCATTTAGCTTAGGCTGGAAGAGGGTCTGGACTCTGGCTGTTTCATTTGCAGTAGCAGTCCTGATGCTATGGGCAGTGATGGGCCTGCTCTTTCCCTTTCTCTTCAGTCTTGTCCCCAAAAAAGGCTTGGAAAATAGTTGAGCTAAGATCCATCCCCTTTCAGCCTCCCCTACCCCTACTTCCCCCATAGCAGTACGCATCTTACTATATGAATTAAATGCTCATTTGATCTTCCTTAGAAAAAGACAAGAGGAGATTCAAAACTCCACCTCCTTTTCTGATGACACGGGACAGTGTTTCATCTCGTGTTCTCAAAATAGCATTTTCAAAGTCTTCAGCCTCAAAGGTTTCAGAAAGATATTTTAAGAATAACAATTTAATTTTTTGTACTGTGCTGTCTACTTCAGTCTTTTCTATCACATGATTCTACCCTAATGATGGCATCACTTCTGGTGATGTGTTTTCATTTCTTTGGTCGTATCTGCAGAGAGGAGTTGTAAACAAACTATCTGTTTTTAGTTGCAGTCTGCTATATCTAAACGGGGTATATGAACAGAGAGAAAACATTTGGAATTTTCTGTCCTCAATGTTTGACACTATTCAAATTCCCTGATTTTTTGGCCAGTAATGGTGGGTGTGCTTGGAAGCTGATGCTTGTGAAAGTCTAAAAATTAAGTGGATTTTTCTGTTACACCAATTTTGCAAAATGGTGCTCTTTCCCCACTCAGTTTCACTGTAAGCAAAAGATTACTTTTATCAGTGATACTTATTTGCATGGATTTTATACTCTGAGTTGTAGTCTTCTCGTATATTTGCTATCAAGATACCTTTTCCGTATGCTGCATCAAATCCACTGTTTTGCAGAAATAGAAAGAAATGCACTGGAAATTAAGCAGTAATGATAGCAGTTATTTGCCATGTATCTTTTAAAACTGTTTCCCCCCTGCTTGATCAGCCCTATAACTTCTAAAATTCCTATTTAAAATCTTACCAGCTAGTTTTTAAATGGTGTAAAACCTGGACCAAATTTTGCTTCAGTCGTGATAGCAGAGCGGCAGAGGAGTATTACTCAGAGTACAGCAGCAACAGCCCCTCTGGTAACACTATATTATTCCCTGTAGGCTGTAACTCATTCATGAACAGAAACTTTAGTTTAAGCTTTTGGATATAGAACCTGAAAGAACAGATTCTTCTCTTTTCAGCAATATATGAACTTACAATGAGCTGCCCCTTTTTCCAGACAGCCTGAGATGTATGTGACTGCCTTGCAAGAAGCATAGAAATTACTCGCTAAGGTCAATGATACCGGTATATTATTGATGGCTTCTGTCTATTTAAATGGTACCTCAATGGTGAACTTCAGCAGTATGCCCGAGTCATCAGCAGTTGCGCTGCCACGGTGGACTCATAATCTGAGTGTAGTCGCTGTGGAAGACACACACTAGGCAGCTCTGAACCCTGAAAGTCAGGAGCAAAAATAAAAAAGGGACAGTGCTAGTGCTGTCACAAGGAAAAAAAAATTAATCAGGAAGAATTTGGCATAGTCTTCATTTGAATTGTTCTGCTCTTGTTGTTTGACTCCAGAGATGATGCTCCTTAAGGAACCCTTGAGGGATGTGAAGAGCCTCTAGCTTTGCACAGCCCTTTTGGTGCTGGCTTCAATTTTGCTGTAGTGCTTTGGCTAGTCCATGGTTCCCTTATGGCCATCCATAGTCAGGTGGGAAGAAGACTTCTGTGTTTGTATTACACCCAAGCATAAATGGCATGGACTTTCTTCCAGGCTTACTAGTGGGGTCAAGAAATAATTCTACGAAGAGAGTACCTCTGAACAGTAGTTAATTATAATTAGGCTGTAAGTAGTGATGAGCATAAAACACAAACTAACCTTTGAGATAGCTGTAATCCCGGGACAAACTTCACAAATCAGGCTGTGCATCTAGTATTGCACTGTAGTAACAAACTTGCTTTGTTACAGAGCCCTCGGGGTGATGTTCAAATTTGCATAAAGGATTAATACCTTGCAGAAGCCCCATTTAAAAGGTTAAAAGTGGGGCCTAAATGGTGCATAGAATATATGCTGAGTCTCTGTGGAGGACAGAAGCACACCTCAGATAATCAGTATCATTTTATAGTAGCAGCTGAAGAGTAAAGAGACCTTTTGATGCTAATAGGAATTTTGACATGTACCTCAATGGAAATGGCTTTAAATGCCTGTCACAGGCGACTTATATGGACATTCTTGAAATAAATTAGCCACTGGAAAATTGCTTCCAAAAGCAATACGTCAAACAACCCATCATGCAGGACTGGAAGATGTATAGTGTTTAAAGTCTGAACCTAAAAGTAGCCCAGCTATGCCCTCCAGAGAAGGAGCTTGGGAAAACATCAGTCAGTTCTCACCCACTGAGAATCTTGCTGAAGCTCTGTCTGTTCTTCCTTTCTTAATGGCAGAAATTATCTGAGGGTATCATCTTTCATTTAAAACCCTTTTTGGTCTTAAGAACTTTCTTCTATAGAGAAAGGCTTACAAATGTAACGGTTCTTCCCCTATTCCCAGGTGCCTAGATATGCAACATATATGTTTATATACACACATGTATGTATATATAACCTAGATATATAACGTGTATAAAACGAATGCAAACACTGTATTTGTTTTGTTCTTACGTTAAGTGGGAGGGAAGCAGGCTGACTCATGATATTTTCCGGTGTGGGGGGTACATTGAACTGTTGGAAAGATACCTGGAAGACAAGGGTATTTCTGACATACTGTTGTGGAAAGTTGGAAGAAATTTAAAAAAAGCCTAGAACTGGTCTGAGGCTGCAACTATTGGAAGTAGTGGTAAAAGGTCTGTGGAAACATCTATGTCAATGTCGAGTGCTTCTGAAAACCTTGCGCTGTACAATAGGCATAAATTGAAAGAATTGTTCTGCTCCTGCTCTTGTTGTAAATAATAATGATAATATACTTCTGAATTGTGTGTTTTCTGCAGAGCTCACTTGACAATCAGTATTTCCAAATTCATTGCTCTACATTGTTAGCAGTTCGTGTAATCACAACTGAATTGGTTAAGCAAACAAAAAATGCCTTTCCTTTCTTTTTATAAAGCCAAACATAAACTTGATGCACAAGGTAACAGTGAATCAAACACAACATGTTGTGACTGAATCTGTAACCTAGTAACCCTAATTTCAGTGCGTGATACAGCAACTACATAGGTAGGTCTGACTGAATTTGAGAACATATGCATTCATCATATGCTTGCTAATTAATAGAGCAGTTTTCCCTTGAAGATGGTCTATGTTAGCCACAGCTAAAGCCAAATATTGGATCAGTACCTTATTGTATGTATAAGACAGTAGTTATTGTAAGAGATATTTATATCTCTTTCCTTCCCCTAGGTTTATGTAAGTCTCTTTGGCAAAATAATAATTTCTGCCTTCATCTTTCTTTCACCTTAGACAGGATATTCCCACAGACACTGTCCAATCTAATTTCCATATAGCCAGCACAGACACTTTTACATTTTAATTTGCATTCAACTGGCAGATGCAGCCTGCATAAAAGTATTTTGCATTTTGTACAACTTCATGGTAGCCTGCTCTCTTATTCTGTGTTTATCTTGGGGGAAAAATAATGACAAGCTTCCCTTTTAAAACTGACATTTTATTTTCTTTGGAAGGAAAATAGTAGATTTGGCTTCAGTAGAAAATGCCTATTGTTCCTCTAGAAACTGCAGTCTCCCATTCTATTCCACCTTTTCTGCTGTAAACCACCTTTTTTTTTAAGTCATAAAATAAATTTATCACTCCTGCCTGCATCTATTTCTTGCTATGATTTTGAAGGAAAAAATATTATGTTCTCCAATGTGTACTTTAGTATTCTTTGTACCCTATTTCAAAATATCCATTGAAGGATACAATAATGCAATTATTTTTGTTTTCCAAGATGACATCTTTCTTAATAGAATTATATATCCTACAAAGTCGCAATCAGGGTACTGAATGAATTTTCCTTTTTGTCTGTTTAGTGTGACTTAACAAATTCTAAATGAGCCTTCTCAGAACTGAGGTAGCCGTTAGTGATTATGTTATTTTTTGGGGGTACTTTATTAACCTATAAGCAGCACTACGTGCTTTAGTTTTCTGTTTCTTTCTATAAAGTATATTCAGGTATTGCCAACACTGCAACATAGTGGTTATAAAGTTAAAGAGATTATTTTGCTTACTACTGCTGCAGGGATACCAGCACTAGCTAATGTGGTGGTATTGGTGGAAGTGACAAAAATTCAACAGGATTGCATAACCGACTGAACTCTGCCATCTAGGTTAAATAAAGTATCACAGAACGGCAAAGTGCATCACATTGTCAATAGTCTTCGTTTGTGTCTGGTGTGTTGGTATTTGCAGTGATGAAGCTCCAGGCAGCCAGTTGGTTACAGATAAGTTTCACATTGACTGGGACTCAGTGCTTGTCAACTCTGATAATGTCATCGTAGCTCGATTTGATGGCAGAGGGAGTGGATTTCAAGGCCTTAAGATCCTACAGGAGGTCCACCGATGCTTAGGATCAGTGGAAGTGAAGGACCAAATAGCAGCCGTAGAGTACGTATGTGCAAACTTTTCTTCTCTTTTACCCTGCTTCCACCTTGATGAATAAGCTTTTTAACTGAAACTGCCTAGAATGTTCTCTTTGCATAGCAAATTCCGTTAATGTTCATTTTTAATGCAGTCGCAAATTTTGAAACAATCATCTTTTCATTTCAACCAGCAAATAAAAGATCAAAGAGGTGTTTGCTTTTTGTGTTGGTGCTTCTCTTTGATAAAGCTGTCCTTCTGTGTGCAATCTAAGTATGCTATCTGAGCTAATTCGTATTTGTCTGTATTCCTTAGGAAAATTTCATGCAATGCACATATTAATGTTTAACTGCATTTGTATTACAGTATTTTAGGCCTATATGATAGGATACTGCTCTCATTTCCACCACAGAGCTCTGGAGTAATCGGACAAAGCGAATGGAGTTATAATCAAGCACAGGAGAGCAAAATTTGGGCAAATGCCTGTTATTTGCATTATCATTCTTAGACTGATATAAATCCAGCAGCTGCAGAAGAGAGTCATTTCCATCAGTGGAGTAATCACACATGGCTTTGACAACACTCTTTACTCAGGGTGCACGTGTCAAAATGGTTAATATCAAGGTCTGGATGGACTTTTTCTAGGGATTCTCAAGGAAAGACAGATTTTAAGCCTGATATTTTATTTATTTTTTTCTTCTTTTGAAGTGATGCTTCAACCATTGCATGAGTAGGCAGCTGTCTCTGACATGTCATACCTGGGCAATAGGGCTCCCAGTGTTCATGTTGGTCAAGAATGGGCTGTGTTGAGCAGAGCAATTCATGGTGACCCTTGCGAAAGGGCCGTCAGAAGCAGGCCATACGCTGTGCTGTGAGAACTGAGCTCTCTGCTCAAATACTAGGATGTTTTAGGCTAAATTACATCTGACCTCTTTTTGGATGCACTGCATGGGAAAAGGGGAACGTGCCCTTGGCTGAGAGGAGATACTGCGGCTGGTTTTGTCTCCTCAAAAGCAGTTGGATTTTGCCCTCAGGTTGTTCTGTCTTTTCTGTATAAAATTCACCATTGCTGATTAATGGCCTCGATGAGAGAATTAATTATTTCAGTAATTGTCTAGATTCAAGAAGTTGAATTCATCTTCCCTTCCTTTAGCTGTCAAAAAACTAGGCACCTGGTGAAAGCCAGTCATTTAAGCTCTGGTCAGTGGAAAATCCTGGCATTTCTGGAGGGTGATTTGCCCCAGACTGAGAGAGATTTCCAGTATGGGTGGGAAGAATGGCTCTTTGAGCTCTGAAGAGCAGAAGTAAATGGGCAATGTAGATAAGATGCTCAGATTCAGATAGCTAAAGTTAGGTGAGATGAGTTCAACACTGTTTGCCATATAGAGAAGGAATTAGAAAGCAAATCACATTTCCCAGTGCAGTAATACTTTTATTGGTATAATTTGTTCTTCTACCTGATCTGCATGTATTGACAATTCCTTACTGTACAGATCATTTTCTTTACATGCTAGATTCAATAAGTAAAATTCACTGTTTTACTTTACCAAAGTAAAAAAAACAACCTTTTTTTCTTGCAGATCACTGTTGAAACAGCCGTTCATTGATCCTAAGAGACTGAGTATATTTGGAAAGGTAATGTGCAAAATAGCAGGGTGTATCTTCATGATTCTTTAAGAACATACTATCAGTTCATAAACAAATATATTTATCTGTTTTCCTAGGACAATTTTCGTTATTAAAAGAGGGGAAAAAACCTGCCATAAATTACTGTATGTTCTCTATATTCTGAATGGGTATTTGAGTTCAAGCAGATCAGTTTTATGGTACTGCAGTATTTGTGTTTCAGAATCTGCAGGAGAGAGTATTTATCTACTTTCATTAGAAATTTTAATATGGGCATAGATTTTGTGAAAGTTTGTTTCTTACACTTTTACATTTGGGCTGCAGTTAAATGGACAACGTCCTTGTAATGCAACTTTTATTACTAAATGTTTTACGGACCCTTGAAGTTAGCTGGGTTACAGCCCTATGGCACTGTCACAACTTCCTTTTTGTGCCATCTGCTAGAAATCTTCTTGTTGCTATTTTGTCAGCTGGCTTCACTGTGTGGCATGTCGTTGCCTCTAGCATGAGGTAAACCAAGGCAAAGGCTTAACCTTTAGTAAGAAACTGAATAGCATTTTACTGACGTCTATTAAAAAACAGCAATTAGAAACACCACATAATTGCTGCTGCTTCTATGAACTAGCATATGCAATCTTTTTTTTTTTTTTTTAAAGTGTTTTCTTAAAAATGAAGATGTTTTGTGCCTTTGACCTCAAAGCAATGACAAAGCATGATCGAGTACCCAGATAAACCCCCCAGTCACCATTTATAAGAGCAGCAGCATGTGTTCCACTGTGAAACCCCTTAGGTCCCATCCCCGCTCTGCTACTGACTTGCTGCATGGCCTCGGCCAAGGCCTTTAATCTGCGTATCTCTGAATGTGAAATGAGAATATTGATATTTGCCTCCTGTATGGTAGGATTTTGAGGACTAATTGGTGTTTTTCAAGTGTAGTGAAAATGAAGTACTATTATTAGCGTTCCACATGAAAGTATACATGCATATACGCATCTATACTTCTCTGTATCCTCTTCGCACAAATGACTGAAAATGTGATTTCTGAAATGAAATCACCAAGCACCCTGAATTGCTCACTTGTTTCTGACTTCAGAAATTCTTTTAGCTGCTACTTGAAAATTTCCACTTGTTTTCTGTAGGAGATTCAGCAGCATCTGGTTTCCTAACAGTGACATGATGAGACAGTTGCCATAGACCATACATGTAAACGTGGTTTTACATACCTGCCAAAACCTACCTCCAACAGTTTTTTTCTTTCACAAAATATTATTGTTGATGGTGTTCCTGCACTTACTTTCTGAAGGAATGATTGAGGATGAAAAGCAGAAATGTGAGAAAGCAAAGAGCAAAAACTGGGAAATTCGATAAGCTTCAATGCTGCTTTGAATTCAGGGAAATTTACCCTTCCAAGTTAACCTCTCAGAGTTGTTTTCTGTTGTCAAACAAAAATTCATAAAATTTAAAAGTCAGTTTTAGAATTAAGAAAAGAAAGTCTATTTAACAGCTTCCTGGGGTTAATTGTATTTCCCTCCACTCTGCTTGTTTTACAGTCAATTAGAAATCTTCTTTAAAAGTCATTTCCTTTCTACTATGTACAACGTGATAGAAAAATTCTTTTTTTTTTTTTTTCTTTCTCTGCATTAAATTGAGCTTACTGATGGAAATAGAATGTACACTATGCTTGAAAATAAGATGGCTTTGGAATTGCTTAGCGCTGATCCCATAAAGCTGGGCTCACGCACACTGTTGTGGAGCTCTTTAAGAGGTTTTAAAACTACACAGAAATAAAATTCTTGTCACAACCAGTAATGTAAACTAGGCACAAGAGTAACAAGACTGTCCAGAAGGGCACAGTGTGGAAAATACCGACTTCTGACTACCAGGCAATCTGCCCATGCCCCCTTGCCAATCTCTGTGAGGGGTACAAGCCCAAGTGATGCATGATCCAAGGGCTTGTCTGGACGGTTACGCAGCGAGTTGTGTTTCCGTGTAGTTTGCATTTTTATCATCGAAGTAGAAAGAGAGCTTCAAAATGAGTTGTAACTTCACAGCCAACCAGCTTCTTGAAAATGCAGCAATTAGGTTGTAACCACAGAAATCCAGCCGATGAGTGAGGCACCATATATCCGTGCGTCAGAACATGAGAACTGTTTTCTGCGTTGTCATTGTGAAGCGCTTCTGAAAATGGGATCTCACTGTGTAATGTTTTTGTCCTGGAAAGCCTGGCTGGAAGCAAGGGCACAAGCACAAAGGAAAGAAATTCCCAGGAGAACTAAACCAAGCTCTTAATGAATACAAGGCATAAATAATAAATAAGCTGGCAATAGCTATCCTAGGATTAAAATTGTGCTGTGGAGCTACTGGGAAAGACACAAACAGAATATTAAACAAAAGCAAAAGTAGAGAACCCAGAGGCAGAGGAAAGTTGCTATTCTCTTAAACTCTTTGAATTATACGAGGTATCGGCGCCCACTCAGAAATTCTTTCTTAGGTGAAATCTACTCCTTCACATGGACAATTCTGGGTGGCCCTTGGCCTGCTGGGATGGAATGTCTATGAGAAAGGGATAACTCAGGTCCTCACACTCCCTTGGAAATCCAGCTCTTATTCTGTATTTCCTTTAGTGTGTCCGTTTGCGTTTTCTGTAGGTTGATTCCAAAGAACACTCCTGTTTGCTTATTTTTCATAACTAAGTTTAAATAATTTTCAAATATCCCCGTTCTTTCACAGAAATCATCTATTCAGTAAATATTTAGGCATGAAGAACAGGAGCAGACGGGATTCAAAAAAGTCCGTGAGAAAACTCTGTGAGCATTTGACACACAATATTCTTTTTTTGGGTTGGCTGCTGTTTCACGTTTTTCTTTTTGCTGTCATGGGACAATTTCTTCTTCCTGCAGTGTGTTGTGCCAAACACAAAACAATAGCAACAAAATACCTGCAAAAATCAATTTTCCAGCACTGATGAAGGGAAAGCAAAGATGGCAAATAGAGAAATTTGAAGCGCCCATAATATATGAGATCCCAGACCCCACAATTCAGAATTTCATTTTCTGTGGGTCTAGAATGATTATAGGTGTACAGATGTGGATTGCCAGCGTCATTCCAAAGAAATCTGTGGTCTCAAGTTAAAGCTTTCATGTTTTCATGCAAAGCAAAGCTTTCATGACTCTGTTTTGTGTCACAACTCTTCCTGGGGAGGTGTATTACAGACTTTGCAGAGGAGATAATGAAGAGATGTGCATAAGGACAGACAAATGTGGCGAGGCAAGGAGAGAGCTACCCCCCTGCTGCCCCATGTCTCCCAGCTTCTTCATACTGTCTGTGCTCCGTTCTTTTTAACACAGATGCCTGATGGGTGCTCTTGTGGCCAGAAAGTGCATCCAGAGATTAGCGTAATATTGAGCGATGTAGCTACATACAGCTTTTATTTCTGCAAAGCGGTTCAGAATCTGTACCTGTCTGTGGGATATTTGACCATGCTGTAGGAGAAACCTCTTTAATAGCAATAGGATTCAGTCTGTGAAGGTTCAAGTGTCAGGGGGAGAACATACTGCAATCAGTTCACAGGTTTCCCCATACCCATGCTGTCTGACCTGTCAGCAAAATGCTCAGTGTATCTTACTAATTAGCAAATATCTACATTAAATGTATTAAAAAACGGGTACAAATCTTCCTGTCTAGGCTGTATTGGCAAAAGCTGTACCTTTGGTTTTTGCTTTAGGGGTTTTTTTCTGTAACTTTCAAATTTTTTACTAACTATAGGCTAGTCTGCCATGATGGAATTATGGAGCTTAAACTGAAATATACTCATTATTATTAATTGCATGGTTTAAAGATTGTGACCAGGACATATGAGATCTTTATTCATTCTGAACTGTAGGTTTGCGTTTCCTTTAAAAGCAATTCTTGCAGATATAAATACATACTGTAAACTGATACCATCAGATTAGCACAATGGCCTTTATTGTTGCTATTCCTGCTTGACCAACCTGATCTCCTTTTACGACCAGGTGACCTGCCTGGTGGATGAAGGAAAGTCTGTGGATGTTGTCTACTTGGACTTTAGTAAGGTCTTTGACCCAGTCTCCCACAGCATTCTGCTAGAGAAGCTGGCAGCCCTTGGCTTGGACAGGTGTACTCTTCACTGGATTAAAAAGTGGCTGGATGGCCGAGCCCAGAGAGTTGTGGTGAATGGTGTTAAATCCAGCTGGCGGCAGGTCTCAAGCAGTGTTCCTCAGGGCTCAGTTTTGGGACCAGCCTTGTTTAATATCTTTATTGATGATCTGGACGAGGGGATTGAGTGCACCCTCAGTAAATTTGCAGGTGACACCAGATTAAGTGGGAGTGTTGATCTGCTTGAGGGTAGGAAGGCTCTGCAGAGAGATCTGGACGGACTGTATTGATGGGCTGAAGCCAACTGCATGAGGTTTAACAAGGCCAAGTGCCGGGTCCTGCNTCTACAACTACCTGAAAGGAGGTTGCAGTGAGATGGGAGCTGGTCACTTCTCCCAAGTAACTAGCGATAGAACAAGAGGAAATGGGTTCAAGTTGCGCCAGGGGAGGTTTAGGCTAGACATTAGGAAAAAATTTTTCACTGAAAGAGTTATCAAACATTGGAACAGGCTGCCCAGGGAGGTGGTTGAGTCACCATCCCTAGATGTGTTTAAAAGTCATGTAGATGTGATGCTTGGAGACATGGTTTACTGGCAGACCTGATAGAGTAGGGTCAATGGTTGGGCTAGATGATCTTAATGGTCTTTTCCAACCTAAACAATTCTGTGATTCTATCATTCTAAAAAGAAATGAATAAACATAAATCTCAGTATCATTTCCATTGTTAGGGATACGGTGGCTACATTACATCCATGATCCTGAAATCCAGTGAACGGCTCTTCAAGTGTGGAGCTGTGGTGGCACCAATTACAGATATGAAGTTGTATGGTGAGTATTCCCTGCCCTGCACCTGTGTGATAGTCTGTTCAAAATGTCTTTTATTCATGGAGCTACTATTAATTTTAACTAAGGGCAGATAATGTACCAGTGCCAACTAGGTTTCACCTCCCTGTCTCGTTCTCCCCTTTAAATGAAAGGGCAGCTAACACTGGGACAGTTTACCAAAACATGCAACAAATGCATTATTGGCAAAGGAGTTGTGTTTCCCATTTCCCGCTTCCCACTGATACTCAGTCAGGTACTTGCTCCATTTCCTAAGAGTGCTTTAGGTATATCAGCCTGAATCAAGACTTCTAATAGGAATGAATTTTTTAAGGTTAGTGGTTAATTCCTTGCAGTATCAACCATGTCATCATTCAGTCACAGGATATTTGATTCTGCATGTGAAGTATTGGGCACAGACTGCGGACTGTGGACTGCAATACAGAGGAAATCAGACTATAATGATCTGGGGAGTTTGGGGGGGTTTTTTTTCAACCATTTAAAAATTTTTTTTCAACTATTTAAAAATTATTTTAAATGGTACATTCTGGTTTTAGAGGAACATCTCTCTGTTGACTTAATGGCTTAAACAGCTTCTCCTGACTCTAGGTCAGAACTGATGAATTTTAAAATACGATTTTGATGAATTCACAAGTTTTTGTTTTTACTTTCACAGCATCAGCTTTTTCAGAAAGATACCTTGGTATTCCATCAAAAGAGGAAAATACCTATCAGGTAAATTAGCATAAACAAGTAACTTAAAATGAGTTTTAGTCTAAAAATGCAATTCAGTTACAGCTTTGTGTGTGTTTGTTTGCTAGGCATCCAGCGTATTACACAATCTTCATGGTTTAAAAGAAGCGAATTTGCTAATAGTTCATGGGACAGCTGATAGTAAGTATTTACAGATGCAATTATATTTGGAGTCAGAATTTTTAAAAGGCAGGCATTCAGAGACAGGTACACACCTAGCAAGTACATATTTAGTTTCCTTATCCCTCAGATAGGAATTTTTATTTTATGTCAATTGTCACTTCTAACTCTAAACTGGTAATGCTTTTCTTTGCTGAATATTTGTACCTTTTAGGTGCTGTATGTTCTAATTTGCTTAAATCTTGTGGACTACTGTCTTGCTAGTGAAAGGAATTATATGAATTATTAATAGAACAACATACATTTTTAATGGTATTTTAAATTCATAGAGATTCTGCAATTGAAGAAAGAATTATCAGTACATTTGGTGAAGTACAGCACCAAACGTGAAGTTAAACTTTTCAGCTAATTAATTACAAGGTAGTGCCAAAGCGTCTGAAGCTGAAGCTATAGGGAACCTTTTAATAGCACCAATACTTCAGCAGTACTTTAAGGCAGAGAATAAGTAAGACAGAGTAAGTTCTAGCACTTAAAATGGAATCATAAGGTGCGTCAATCAAGACAGAATTTGTAATTACAGATTTAAATTTAACTGCATTATACTTTTCTGAACTTTCTTAACCGATGTAGATCTAAAGGACAAGCTGTGATGCAGGCACAAATTACGGTGCTACAAGCTCCTCTGTACGGGTTCACACGCATACTTCATTTTCCTGGCATTTTCCTGGTGAAGGGGGGATAATACAGGGTTTCTTACTCCTCACTCTGGAGGGATAAGTACCTCGCACTGACAAGGGCTGGGGTGAGAGTGCCCACAGGCACAGTTGGCACAGTGAGGATGGCACCCACCAGCCTGTCACCCTGGCGTAACTTGTCAAACCCCTGTTATGGCTCCCATGTGCAATCAGAGGGGTGCAAACACTGTCCAGTGTTTCTTCCCAGAGCAGCGGGGAGAGGGACAGAGGAGATATACTGGGTGACTGAGCAGGCATGAGGGTCTCGGACTTTGCTGATTGCAAAAGGCAGCAGCAATTTCTACCCCTCTGAACTCGGCGCTAGAGGGAATTGGGATTCTGAGAGGTGTCTGAGCAATAGAGTGTGTTCAAGACTGGGACTCTGATTGCCTGCTGCCCTTGCTTAATATCACATCTAGCGACACCACCCAGCCCACTGTGCAGTGTGAGCTCTGCAGGGTTAGGTTAGGACATGGTAATAAACTTGCCTGGTTTTACCACACAAAGATTAAGTTACTGATATGTTGCAGAAAGTCCATTAACTAAAGAAGTATGGGCTGTAATAACCCTGGGCAAGCGGTAGAAAATCCAATGTGCTTTCCTTTAACACAATTATAAACTGTCATGATGTTCAAACAGACTGGTTTTACACACATCTGAACTAACGGAGTGTGTGTAAATCAAGGGGAGAGAGAGGAGTCCTCACGGAGTGCCTGGAAAGCATGGCTTCCCTTGGGACTTCCAGCTCCTTCTCCAAAACCTCTTCTGTTAACACCCTGCATCGCTGTTACTGGTGGGGCTGTGTGCTTCAGACCAGAAAGATAGTCATCTTCAGATCCGGTAATTGCAGAGATTTGAAACGTTTCCAGTCCAAGCTGTTCAACAGATAAGCATTTCATGTTAGCTTAGCTTTTTCTAATAGTATCCAAATGTTGTTGTCTTGCAGCTAAAGTCCACTTCCAGCATTCAGCAGAATTAATTAAACATCTAATTAAAGCTGGAGTTAATTACACTATGCAGGTATGTGCAGCTGTGACATTTCCTATAAACGTAGTGCAACATTTAACCTCGTATTGCTATTTCTTCCCTGAGAAGGACCCTCGCTACCACAATGCACCGGTATTACCTCAGTTGGCAGTTAGAACTCTGTTTAATACCATTCTCTTTAGCGTTAGTATGGATGTCACGAACCATATCTTGTCATTCTTCCAGGCTTTTTCTCCTCTCTCACATCTTTCTTTTTCCCACCTGTTTATCCTACAATGCTATACAAAGTGCTTTAGAGTCTATATGCACTCTTTGTAATACGCAGATATCACTATTTTAGTCTGCTTTTTACTTAAAAAGGTATTGGGTCACATGAAACTAATTTCCCCTTATTTTCAACATTTAAATTTATTAAAAGGCAGCTAAAAGGCAAGAGTGCTGTTCCCTCTCTCCATAGCTGTATGGAGGGTGAGGGTGCTGTAGGGGACAGGCTGGGGAGAGCAGGACAGGGCGTGCTGCTGACGTACAGACTTGCCTGTCACCCACTGCAGAGCACACGGACGTTGCTGGCCAAGGCTTCTAATTGCATTAAACCTTCTTCGAGTATCTTAGATGATGTGGGTTTGGGTCACTCCTCCAAATATCTCTGATGTTACACATTGCAAACCTCGCCCTTGCTGAACCTTAGGTGAACCTGTAGGTTCCACCGAAACGTGTGAGCTCATGTTGGGGAGGAGGTGGTAACAATGGGGTTAGCATCACTTATGAATGGAAAAGGACTTTATGTGTGAAATCTGAGTGGGGCCTCAGGATTGGTTCCTGCTGTCCCTCTGATTTCGGCTGAGGTGATGTGAAGGCCTATGATGAGAGGAAGCAGGAATGAGAGAGGTATCTCAGAGGAGCCCTGTTGAACTGGTCTTACACAACTGAAGCTTTTTGCTTCAGGCCACCGCAAGTCTCTTGTCCTAAATCCTATAGCCTGGATTTCTTCATTCAGCCTGCAAATTTTTCTTCAGCCTCACTTGGGAGAAATTTCCAGTGGAATTTGAATTAAGAGAGAAAAATGCCCACATCCACCCCAGGAGACAGAAATGATGGGCTTTAGATAAGATAGGAAGATAGTTAAAAATATGCATAAAAAGGTTTTCGCTGAACACTTAGAAGCTGGGATATTGAGAGGTCCCTAAAAGCATGTGGTAGTTAATCCTTATTGACGTTAATGGGATTTGGATGCCGAGACACTATTGAAAATGCCAGCTAAGTAAACTGTTGTAAGCACAATGAGTGAGAATATAATTTTTTTCACTTCTGCAGATCCCACTGCAGTGGTTGTTTTATGTAAGTTCAAATTCCAAGAGAATGAGTTTTACTTTGAGTTTTATTAGCTTTCCTTGACGCCATAAAACTAATGTTATCATCCTGTTGTCATCTAAAACATTTTGAACATCAGAGAAAGAAAATTAGAGCCCTAAATATTTGAAAAGCCTTTAAAAAACTGTTTACTTTTTTTTCCTTTCTCCTCTGCTAGATCTACCCGGATGAAGGTCATAACATGGCTTCTGAGAAAAGCAAATATCACCTTTACAGCACAATCCTTGGGTTTTTTAGTGCTTGTTTAAAGGAGGAGACACCAATTTTACCACAGGAACCTGAAGAGGATGAATAAGGAAGCCTATTTGTGTAGTACTGAAGGGGACTTACTTTGCGGCTCAATAAAACCTTAAATAAAAGTGACTGTAAGATTGCAGATTCTGCAGAAGCTCAAGGGCAGCTAAAGGATATCACAGTGGAACAGCACATTTACAGACAATGAGCTATTAAACTGGAATTCGACTACAAAGTCCAAACATATTACCAAGGGACAAAACCTTTACCTTTGTGGAAGGTCAACAGTTGGTTACAGTTTCCTGGAAGAACTTAGTTTTGCATAAGTGTAGGGTTAGTGCATGTTTGTTATGTTAAGCCTCACTGTTGGTTCTGTAAGTGGTTGCTCGTTTTTTAATTTAAAGGCACATCTTTATTCATCTTTGCATAATGCACAACCTATCATAAGTATTATGGCCACTAATATTTTAAAAGGTGAGCTGCAACCTAACACTTTACTGTAATGTTACAATAAGTGCAATTCTTTCGCTGTCTATTACACATAAGAAACCACAGAGATAATAAAGGGCACGATATTTTCTCTAGTTTCTGCTCAAAGGGGATATATTGTCTAGTGCATCATATAACATTGATATCGAAAACGATTTTTTCCCAATTTCAGCATTTACTATTATTACTGTACCTACTAGTAACCAATAAGGGACTTTTGGTAGTGTACTCTTGGTCTTTATGTATATACCCAGGACTCCCTAAGCAGAAAATCTTTCTGAGCTTGAAGAATTTTTTCCAAGACATAATTAACAGCTGTATTTAAAACAACATCTGCAATTGAAATCTTTCCCCAGTCCAAAATGTATCTATTGTTTCCTTAAAATATGTTTGGGTTGTGTTTTGGTATTGTTTATAGTAGTTAATAGTTTGCTGGTTACACTCTAATTTTAGAATATGCTACTTTGTCACATGTAAATTAGATACATAAATATTAAATTATAGTTTCAGATAAAGAAAATTTATTAACAATGTATAATTCCACTGAGTAATACTTTACTCCTCAAATGAAGACATATTTTATATAGTGCATCTTCCTTTTCTTCCATCGGGTCTCAGATATAATTCTAATGTTCATCAAGGTGGCTGCGCAGCTGGAACACTCTGTTAGTTTTTATTCCAGGGATGCTCATTAAGTCCCTTGCAACAGGATTTAGATTCAACAGCATCACAAAGAAATGAAATGTTTTTCATTCAAGGCAAAGGAGGCTCCTGACACATTAAATTTTATTATTTATTCAGAGGGCAAGCCCCTCATACATCCATTTATTTGCCAAGGTGAATTACAGCAATAGAAATTGAAACTATGAAATAAACAAGGCAACCAGTTTGGGTTTGCAGAATATTAACTCTGATCACTGAAATCAAGTACAATGTTGACTTAATTTAAGGTGTCTTGTCTTCCTGAAGGTATGTGAAAACTCTTGACAGATGCTGTGCCACTTACATGAGAATAGCTGTAGTTTTTTCTTCCTGGATATATTCCAAATACTTTCCTACCCAATTAAGGTTTCATTTCTTGCAAGATTAAAAAGAAAGTAATTTTTTGAAGGTAACTTATACTATTTAAGATGCAAAGTTCTGCATATTTTATGGAGAATGGGAATTGGTTTTAATGTAATCAAAAATCACCTGAAGCTTTTTACTCATTACTTTCTTCTGGAATATTTTCTTTCACGGTGAGCAATTTTTTATGATGCAAGTAATTAATTTGTCTGAAAGGTGGGGTTCTATGGAACACTGGAAAGTCTCTGTCTTTTAATGTTTAGTATTTATGTTGTTTTATTAGCAATGTTTAACTATTTTTCAGTTAGTTTAATACAATTTTGATGTGCAGTGATGTCTTGTCTGGGTCCCAGTGTCACCACAAAGTATGGCTTTGCTTTGTGGTATTTATAGTACATATGGAGTACATATGTATAGTATAGGTACAGTGTATATGTATGGAGGCTACTATGTGCACTACGATAAGACCATATAAAAAAAAAAAAAGAAGAAGAATTCAAACAAGGTTTTGCAAATCCTGTTTTCTATAGAGGAGCAACATTTAAAAGTCTTCTGTTGGCTGGGACTTCCAGATTGTGATTTTATAAATTACACCCATTACTTAATAAAAGCTCACCTGACAATACCGATGCTTTTCCTAACCAAACATAGTAAATGAGGTCCTAATCCAGTTTAAGTCAATGAGATATTTTTCTCAATTGGAGCCGAATGCACACGAAGACACCACGAGGTGTGTGCGCACATTGAGCATACCGCATGGATCGGCGTGCGGAGGCTATGTGAAAAGGTTAATTTTTCTCAATATGCACTGACTGTTTCTCTGCGAGAGAGCCACTATGCATTCATATTTACTAGGCTTCACGTATATAGCCTTTAGTTACCTGCAAAAGACAACAAACAAGGCTCGTGTCTCAGCAATAGGATTATGCATGTGCTCAGGAAATATGTTATCTCAGATCTGTGGAACCCACACCCTGTCTCCTCCTTTCCCCGTAGCTCTCTGTTTCAGGCCCCTATTCCCTACTCTTTCTACCCCAGCATCTCACCTCCAATTTTGATCAATTTACCCGAATATGAAGGTGGCATGAGGACATGGCTTCTGTAAGAATGCTCTTGCTGGGAGTGGTATGTTTAAAAAGTGGGTCAGCTGAAATGTGGGTTATCCATGTGGAAATGTGGTATGCTTTTAATGTTTTTAATATTTCTCACACTGTCCTATAAATACAGGTATTTTTCTACAAACATGTATATGAGGTTAAGCATCAGTCCCAATTAATTGGTCTTACTGAAATTTTTATATATGAGTTAAATTTGGATGTTGCAAACGTATTTGCAGATGCAGCCTCTGATTCTAGTTACACTAAAGAAATTTGGTGCAGGGGGAGATCTCTCTACTCTTGCTAACCAGTTCAACTATTTCTTCCACTTCCAGCACAACAGAATATTGTTATCTATAAGAATCTAGGTACATAACTAATGGCAATCACTCATTAACTAGTCTGTGATCTATAGTATTGACCAAGAATTAGTACACATTGCACAAATGGCATGAAAAGTGTAGATTTTTTCGTAGGCTATCCGTTGTTTAGCACTGTGATGACATTTCAGGTTGGAAAAATTACTGTTTGATTCAGCTGTCCTTAAAATATGACACCTATTAGACTAAACCTATTAATTTATGGAAAGCTAGGGAATCAGCGTATCCATTTACTGCTTGCTAGAGCTTATCTCTATGTTCTTGATTTCCTCTCTTCATATGCTATTAGGACTTGCAAAATCTATGAAACCCGTAGGTCATACTGAAATTTCAATTATATTACAAAATCGAGAGTAACTGCGTGTCAATGGGAATATTTTTTCCAGGTTGTTGAGTACAAAGAAAGGCTGATTATTTTTAAATTATTTTTTTTAATCTTTTTGCAATGAGGGAAGGATTATTTTTTTTTTATCTGGTTTGATCAACTTCTGCTATGATTTGCTGTAACCAACTGCTCGTTTGGCGTATGTAGATCTACCCATGTCTGAAATGATTGCCTCTTGTTCTGTCAGCTCTGGCACTTATTAGGAGTATAGAGTCAGTTAGGTTCATTTAGTTGAGAAACTGTGCCTTTTAAGACAGAAGAGCTTGTATTTGATCTGAAGCCAAAGATTCTCCATGGTAACTTGGGAGCATTGAGTGTTTGCTCTTTAATAAAATCCAGAGGATACAAGGTGTGACCTAGTATCCCTCCTTGCAGGTTTATTAGATGTTACTGAAGAAACTGAAGCAAGAGAAAGACTGGCACAAAGAGACTGAATTCAAGTTTGTTTTGCAGAGCCTAAAAACACACTGGCGAGGTGCAGTGGTCCGAACATTTTATATTTACTTCAAGTGACTCCTCCTGTCAAGTCAGTTGTCTCTGGGGAAGGAAGAACCTCACCAGGATTGATTACTGGTGCATCTTCTTCAAAACATCTTTTAGTACCATTAAGATCACTCCTCTTTTTCCTTTGAAGGATTTCAAGAGTGCTTCAGAGAATGGGGAGCTCGTGGGATGTGGCTAAGGAGAGTCACAACTTCCAAGGTGCCTGGAGCTTTGAAAAGAAAAGAAAGGATTTAGTTAAACTTCTATCTGTTACATTTCATACATGAAAGTCAAGAAGGAGCCGGGCTTCAAGGAGGTAGGTGGATGACAAGTGTTGGTGATTCACTCACCAAGGGGTAACACAACATGCTTCCCACAAACCTAGTACCAAAATTTTAAAGTGGTAAGTAAAAGAAATGCCTACTTTCCAATGCCTGAAAATTGCAGCCCTGTTAGATAAAGTTGATCAGGTATTTGGATAGAATTAAGGAAATGAAACCGCCTGAGTGTATGCGGTCCAAAGTTTCCATTAAACTTGGGACTAGACTTCTTGCCTGTATAATTAGTTTAGAAATCCAATATCCTACTGCATAAGTCTAACTGAACAACAACAAAATTGATTCAATAATGGCTATACCCCGTGAGGACACAAATGATACAAACAATTTTTTTTAATTAAAATATCCCATAAAGTGCAAACAGCCCATTTTTAGATTTCGTGACCAAAGAAAAAAGAAAAGCTTCTGATTGATAAAACCAGCAGAGACAATTTGACTGTTAGGAAGATACTCAAGAAATACTTCTCTAACGAAACTGATTAGAAAAATATTTTCAGCTAAAATGTATTTTGTGTCATAAGTGAGCTCAGAGTACAGCTATTGGGCTGCTTCTAAGAGAATTTAGATGTTGACATACAGCCGATGTCCAGAGGGCTCAGGTAGGAAGCAGGTACCTGGACGGGCAGATGGCCCCATCCTGCACCCAGTGCAGAGCCTGTGCAGCTCTGTGAGGGAGGGTCGTAATCTGTGAGTTTAGTCCACCACAGTCCCTTTTTGGATCCAGCACTAGTCTTGAGGTTCTCTGATGGTGAAGGAACACTGGAAGAGGAATGCAACTGATAGGCAAAGACATGAAATTGTTACATCAGGAATGAGAAGAATATTTTTTAAAAATGTCTAAGCAGTATGGTCGTCTTGCTATTCTCCAGTTAGTCAAAGGTAAGGTTGGGGAAGGTTGGGCAGGGCACTCTGCGGTTGACTCAAACTCACTCCAGCTGAGAGAAAAACTGGCAGAAGTTACAGCTCCAGCAGTGTATGTAAATGCTCCAACATCACTGTGAAGAAAAGGAAAGGGAATGTATTCGTGGACAGAATATTTTGTTTCAATATTGCAGAAGAGTTGCTTTAATAAAATGGGTAGATGCTTCCAAAATCTTGACAAAGAGCAGAACAAGCCTGAAGAAATGTGCGGGGGTGTTCCAGCAGTGGCACCTGTCAGCCTTTTCCCGACATAAAATAATGGGTAGGATCCAGTCTTGAGAAGGTTTTCACCACCATTAGGAAAAAGGTAAGAAAGAAGACCATTGTGAGGAGACAAGCAAAGAGACGTTTTATTGCAATGTCTTGCTCTATTCAGAACTTTTCTCTAAAATAAGGTGGTGTAGCGTGTACCACAAAAACCGGTAACCTTAGAGACAAATGTAGCCAACGCTTGATTCAATAAACTTTCAACTAAAGCAGGAGAGCCAGAACATTCAGTTATTTTCACAAAAGAATGATAAATTACATGATTTCTTATGGATTGTTGTGTTGAAGTTTAATTTATATCCTACATTTCACATAGTCATTATAAGATAGGAATTTTTAAATATAATTCCACATGTGAAATAAGCAGTTACAGTGAAATCTTTTGTTTTGCAAAACAGTTCAAATTGTACATTTAAAGCTATTTACATTGTCAAGTTAACTGTTCTTCCTTTTGGGTTGTAGTAGATACTGCATTTGTTGGGCCGGTGGGTTGACATGTTTTTTCAATTGGAATGGAAATGGTACTGCACTTAGACAGAGGGGCTTTTCTGTTTTTGTAAGAATTGCTTGTGGAAATACAGCAAATCTGAATACCAGTGAAATAGTGGAAGGAGGTTTTATAGAACATCATACGAAAAATATACATTACCCTAGGAAGCTGAGAACGACAAATGAAAGAACAAGTATGATCATTTGGCAGTGTAATCAGAATTAAGCAAACCAGAAAAAAAGGCAGGGTGGAAAATTGATTCAGGCAGAATTTCCAGGCTTAAAAGGAGCACTATGAGAGAGTATATCAAATTTGTAGCTTTGCTTTATCCTAGTTTTTGGGTTCAAGAACTTGTTTCTGAGATGGGGCTGGAAGCAAGTTTATGGTCAGATTTTTCCAACAGGGACCTGAGTGACTATCAATACATTTTCCTCACTAAAAAAAAAAAATCAAAGCCCAGAGTGTAAGATAAGAGCTTAGCAATAACAAATTGGAAAAGCAGGAGATTCAGCTAATTGCAACAAGCTGCACAGTGCTTGCTGAAGAGGCCTCGGCACAGTGAGTAAAACAGAGCAAGGTGCTATTTACCCTGAGTGAAGAAATTGAAATGTGGTTCATAAACAGCATTAGGACAAGACTCTTCTCTGTCTTAATATGAGGTAATGAGAATAGCATAAGAAAGTTTAATTCCTCTGGTATGCTAAGGAGTATTCGTTAATTATAGCAGAGAGCAAACTTGTGAGGCTGAGGGCCAAACGTGTCTGGTGTTATGTAGACGCACAACACAACATCTGACAAGAAGACTATGTCAGAGTCTTCTCTTGAGAGTTGACTTGCTTTCCTGTGCCAGTAGAGAAAAGAGTTGAAGAGCACCCATGGTGGGGGAGCAGCAGCCCAAAGCCCTTCTTGGGAAAGGGGGGAGAGAAAGGGAGCTTTGTGGTTGAAAGGAGAGCTTGCCCTCCTTGGGGAACAGGGGATCTTTCAAGGGAAGGGTTTGGAGTGATATATATGGGACTGGACAAAGCTGGTTCTCAGATCTCCTCTCATGCCCCTATGGGGCTGCTATGGAGAGGGTGGGTGATGAAATCCTGCTCTTCAAAGGCAGAAAGGACAGAGAGGTGTTTCCTGAAGTGGACCTGGGGATGTGCTCATGACCCTGAAGTGTTTGGGAAGTAAGTGGTGGTGCTTGAGTGTGGGAGAGGACAACCCCTCCAGTCCTTCACTCACTGTGTGCTCGGCAGGGAAAGAAGCTTTGGTGGAAACCACACAGGACCAGCGCTTCTTTGCCCTGTGTTGTGAACCAGCCAGAGGCAGAGTGCTGTGAGGGACCTACTGCTTATCTAAGGATGGATCAGTTATGATTTTTTCCTCATTCTTAATGCTATTTTATGTTTTCAATTGTCATGTTTTTTTCTCGGAGTCTTAAGACATGTCACAACTTTACACATGTCAAACTAGTTTTACATTTTAACTGGATCAGTGTGTGTGTACGTGTGTGTAAAAGCAAGTAGTAACAATTTCAAATGCAGTATGGGTTGTGAAACTCTGCAAATGCGCCGCACAGAAATCTGTGTGAAGCAGAAGAATAGGATGTCTGCTACCCAGTAGAGGAACAAATAGACTAATTGGAAGCAGGAAGCTTAGAAATT
>VYXH01004498.1:319906-352655 GCA_013397275.1 Burhinus bistriatus | reverse complement strand
AAAAAAAAAAAATTAATCTTCCTTTTACTCCAAACAGGGCAAAACTGAAGGAGGGAATAAATAAATAAACTCAGGAAACCTTCAAGTCTGATTTAAATAGGATTTTAAATACCAAAAAATGGAATGAAAATGAAAATGCTGCGGAAAAAAAAAGGGGGGTTGTGCATTGTTCCCACCCCCCACCCCCTCAGCACTTGTTTTAAAACAGGAAGAGACCAGCAATCTGCTGTCAAGCTGGTCTATGACAAATCCAACCTGCTATTCTTTGGCAAAGTGTCAAAGAAATGCTTTGGTGAGGAGAGGAGCACAGTCCTCAAACGCAAGCTGTCGTGGATGGACTAAGCAATAGTGAATTGTCAGTAAGGGACCTTCATGTGGAGCATCTGAAAAGTCCAAAACCTCACAAACGCTACTTGGAGGGTGGTAAAAGAGAGCTACAGCTGAACTGAGCCATCCCTGAAGGGGGGGCTTCCCCCTCCTCCCTTTTAAACACAAAGCTAAGCTTTGATTGGGGTGTTTGACAACTAAATCTCTGTTCAAACATAAGTACTTAAATTGTGAGTCAGGATTGCTCCTGGAAGTTATTTCCAGGTCGTTACTGCATGTCACTGGTTGTACCCACAACGGATAACACATGCAGTGCTGCTGGAGACCATGCTAAAGATTTGTCAGTTCTTAGATTTTTCCCTCTCTATAACCACTATTTAAAAGCATTCTAGGTCCAGTGGTGGGAGGGGGTATGGCAGGGAAGGTCTGCGCCGTGGTCTTCTATTGAGGTGAGCACATCGCTTAAATGCTGGCTGAAGCCCCTCCTTTCTGCTCGAGAAAAGCTGCTACCGGGCAGACAAGGATATGCTGCAATAGGCAGTTCAATAATTTATATAAGCAGGTTTTGAAATATGGTGATGGCAAGGCAGAAAAATGTGCAGTGCATCTTTTACACGTGATCCTTAAGGCACCAGAACTGTCAGAGCTAAACGTGTGTTGTGTAAAAACAGCTTCCATGCTTAAATGGCATGCGGTGCTTTGACTAGAAACATGGCTGTGGGTAAGTCCCATAAATATGGTGTGTTTTAGAAATATTTCAGGTTTATAAATGTTAACTTTTCCGTTAAGGATCGGTTTCCTATCACATTGAAAGTCTGTGTACATACTGTCGTAGCTAGACTCTCCATCTTCCCAAAGAAACCTTACGGCTGCTGTGCTCAAAGTCTTGTTTATGTGCAAGGAGGAAACACCTCGTATACAAAGACCAAGACCTTATTGTTAGTAGATCAGCAGCAACACGTACCTCCTCCTGATCACAGCGCTTAGTAAGCACTGGGGACTGTGGTATCCTCACCTGGGTCCAACCGGAGCCAGAGCAAATCTTGTCCACGGGGACGACGTCCAGGAGGTAGAGGGGGGGCGATTTTGACAGGGGTCTGGAGCTGGGTTGGTGCTGCCAGGAGCAGGGAACCGAGGGGAGGTCGGGCTCTCGCCTCTCCTGCCTCTGCCCCTCCCCTTCCTTGGGCTGCTGCAGCACCTCTTCCAGTGTCCCGGGTGCCTCTACCCATTCCCCACCCGCTCCAAACACACCTTTTTTCTCCCCGGAGACTTGTGTGCAGACTCTTGTGCTACATTTTTGGGTCTGCTCCCGGGGCAGAGCATCTGCCGGGACTTTCAAAGGCCCAGCAGAGCCCCAGGGTGTGTAACACCCAGTGTTCATGCCGTGTGCCTGCCTGCCATGAGCTTGTGAGATACCTTTGCTGTACACGGGATGAATCTCTGTTGCGCTCGCTGCCTCTGTAGGCACCGAGATTTGAGCTGTGCCCGCGGATTAGTCACTGTAAGTAATGCCTTCCTGCCTACGTAACACTTATCTTCCCTGCCACAGCTCGTTGCGTTTTTCCTTAATTGAATTTGTAAACCTTCTGGGGTAGTTTGCACACAAACGCCAGGTGTTGCTGCATCTCACTTTGCATTGGGCTGAGTGTGCTGCTTGGGTGCGTATTAATAATTAATGTAAATCTGCAGTAGCCTTATGGGGTAACGATGTCCAGCGTGTTTGTGCAAAGGGTGGCAAATACTCCTGCGCATGTTCTAGTTATCCACTGTCGGATATGATACAAATCCCATAGCTCTTACTTATTTATTTCTTTTTAGTGCCTTCAGAGAATGCGCATTGTAAATTTATTATTAAAGGATTGTAAAATTGCAAATCCCCCATGAGCTGGGTGGTTGACCTGCAAGCAGGTTGTTGCATATGCCCTGCATGAGGAGGTCTTGGTCTTTCCAGCTGCAGTGGTGCAAAGTAAAGAGTCCTCAGGTCCTTCTGGTGAGGACCTGTCTTTGTCAGCCGCTTGATACTGGAGAGGATGAACCACTCCTCACGTGCTTTGGCTCTACCGAGGTGATGGATTAAGGGGATCTACCGTATCTAGCCCCTTCAGTCCATGAAACATGGAAAATAAAAAGCAAACCCAACTTCTTCTGATAAATCAATGTAGGATTATGGTTTTGATGAAAAAATAAAGCAAAAATAAATATCTATTAAAAAAAAGGAAAAATAATATAAAAAATGAGTGATAAGCATCTACTTTTTGACAAAATTTTTTTTATACTTTAATCCATCTGCAAAGCTAACTTTGACTATCAATTAACATTTTTCAACATACCACACTTGGTTCCTCTGTAACTGTCATAGTGTGAGTGCAGCACCCTGGGAAGGTAAGAGAGCGTATCTCAGAAATACTGATACGCAAACTACATTATAAAATATGGCTAGCAATCAACTTGAAAGATTTAAGAGCACTTTTCTAGAGTCCTAGCTGAAGCTTGTAATTTCTACAGATAAATATTGATGTTGTTGCCGTAGAAGCCCTCAGTTCTTCATCAACTCCTGTTTTGGGTTTTGCTCAGGGACAGACTTTGGGGGGAGGGAAGGGAGGGAAATACATGAGTATACATTAACTGAGAGCCAAGGAATGCTGTGTAACACACACTTATGATGTGTCACCCCTCCAATACTGCCTCCAGCTTCTGTTAACCGAAATTTTTCTTGAAGCAATTGTTGAACCCAAGCGAGCTATATCACTAACCGGCACTTCATCCAGCTACTGCAACAGGAGTCTGGAGCACCAAACATTTTGTTTGCAGAGGAAGAAAAACAACTTGGTGCCTGCTGAGATATCTTGGTATATTTCCATATAAATGTATAAAATGTCTTGGTACTAATTCGAGATATCTGCTTATTCTGAATATTAGTTTGAGAGGGAATGTTCAGAAGGAGTGGAAACATGTTTTCAGTTCTTTTTCCCTTCTTTATATCACTGGTACGGGCTGCTTATTATGGATGCTGTACTGCATTCATGTTTTGTCCCAATTAACCTGCCACCTTCTCTAAATGAAGCTTGTACAAATGTTGCTGTGCATGACTACCAAATGTCACTGCAGCTCAGCACACTTAACAGAGTTGGCTGTTTTGTGTTTTCTTTATTATGGTGTTAAATTGATTATTTACACATTGATTATTAAAGCAAGGTCATCAATTTAGTGCTGTAATAAATTTGGTATTGAGCATAGTTTAAGACATTTCAAAGTATAAAAATATGCATATGGCTGGACATTTCTGAATTGCAAGGACGTGAACGAGACAGAGAGCAAAGACTGAAAGCTATTTGAGACATTTAATGACCATATTAACATCCCTAATAGTAAATTACAAGGTAATTGAGGTGGAAAAAAATATCTCAACAAAAGTGGGTTAAGCAATTACAGTAATGTGATGAAAGTAAAAGAACACATCCAACTTGAGGAGGGGGGATCTTGGATTGTCCAAGTGAATTGATTATTCAGATTATCAATGTCTCATTTAAGTATCTCTAGCTATATAACGTAATATATGAACTGGCACGTATGACCGTTTTAAGAGATGCAGAGAATTATAAACTCCACTGGGTGATGCAAAAATGTATCTACAGGTGATGCAGGTACCGCAAATACAGAATAGAGTAACATGGATGATCAAAAAAAAAAGGGAGTGAGGTTTTATATGGTTGCTGCTCTGTGGGAAATCTGTGCTGGCCCCAGACTACTGGAGTATCTAAACTCCAACCTAAGGGGTCTACTGTGTTCAGTTTTGGGCACCACAGTCTAGGAGGGACATTGAAGTGCTGGAGCGTGTCCAGAGAAGGGCAACAAAGCTGGTGAGGGGTTTGGAGAACATGTCTTATGAGGAGCGGCTGAAGGAATTAGGATTGTTTAGTCTGGAGCAGAGAAGGTTGAGGGGAGACCTTATTGCTGTCTACAACTACCTGAAAGGAGGTTGTAGTGAGATGGGCGCTGGTCTCTTCTCCCAAGAAACTCGCGATAGGACAAGAGGAAATGGGTTCAAGTTGCACGGGGGGATGTTTAGGCTGGACATTAGGAAAAAATTTTTCACTGAAAGAGTTATCAAACATTGGAACAGGTTACCCAGGGAGGTGGTTCAGTTACCATCCCTAGAGGTGTTTAAAAGTCCTGTAGATGTGGTGCTTGGAGACATGGTTTAACGGCAGACCTGGTAGAGTAGGGTCAATGGTTGGGCTAGATGATCTTAAAGGTCTTTTCCAACCTAAACAATTCTGTGATTTTATCATTCTAAAAAGAAATGAATAAGCAAAGTTGATTGATAAGAAACCAGAGATATGGAGATCTAGTTCTGCTACTGTGTTGTGACGTCTTTAGATAAAGATACGGAGAAATTCCCATGTCGCAGTATCTGCCGTGTCTGCATGTGCCTTCTCTGTATCTTGATTTTCCAGTTAATTCTGGGCATAATGTATCCCTGTGACGTAGAAGTACAGGACATAACATGCTCAGGTGCCAAGGGCAGGAGGGTAAGACAAAGGTTATGAAACTGGAAAGACATTTTCTTTTTGAAGTAATGCACCTCCTTTTGTGAAAAAAGGGCAAAAATCTGCAAAGTTAAGCTTCTGGAGGGTGGCTCTGACAACATCAGCACTTTTCGTGCTTCAGAGCATGAGACATGTTTGTGTTCAGTTCTATGTGCCACTGATCACTGTTTGCAACGGAAGGAGAAGACATAAAACCTGCCCTGTAATTGCTTCCAAGAGACCAAGCCCCAAAATACACAGCTGTAGAAGTGGTTTCTTTTAGGCTTCCAGCCATGGTATTTCTGCCTGGAATGGAGAAATTCTATGGCTGCACTCAGTAGAGCTGAAATGCTGGTACTAAAAATGGATTTGAGGACCAAAGGTAAGTGATGCAACTGATTTTGGGTGGGCTACAGTCCCTTGACTGTCAGAAAGAAGAGTTCCAAATCCTGTGTTCATACCTGGATGAAAAAGCCAAGTGGCCAGACCTAATATACAAATAAGCCAGCTATGCCAGCTGTTTTCAGCTTCTATCGTCCAGCTTTCAAATGCCAATCTGTTGAAAGGCTGCAAGGAAAACAGCAAGTCAATTGAAGTCAAAGGCAGTGTTTAGTGCTGTAGGGATTTGGAAGTGCAGCATGGGTGTCCAAAACATCTTGATTTCTTGATTTAAAGCTGGGGCCTGAGTCAGGGGACTTGAAGGCACCAAGAACCTTAGCTTAGTAGGTGGGGAGCAAGCCTGCAAGCCAAAGAGCCTTGACTTACATTTTTTGTTAGTTATCTACCCCCCCAAAAAAAGGTTCCCCAAGGAACCGGAGGGACTTGGTTCCTACATCGCTTAAAGCTTGCAGCTCAGAGGTTTATTTCTGTAGTAACGTTGATCCCACGGGGCTCATTCGGAGCTTACATCCTGCCCTTGGCCCTCTTAAATTTACTGATAGTTCTTGGGCAAGTCCTGTGATAGTCTTCTCTGTAGGAAGATGAGAATGCTACCTGAGCCCGTGGGAAACAGCCTTGTGGTCAGGACCCAAGATCCCACAGTTTCCTGCACTCTCCACAAATGCCCTGTTTATCCAAACCACCCTGGTTCCTCTGCTCCTTGGATTCCTCTGTGAAAACATGCATAATGCTTCTGTCTTGTCTTCTCCTTTTTCGTCACATGCAGTGTTGTTTTAGAGCTCTGGAACAAGATTACCTCTTGCTAAATAGCTGAAAAAATACTTAGGAGTTGTTTATCCCACTCACCTCCCTGACACTTGCCCTTCTCAGTTTTCTTTCTGGATTTTAAGTATTCTGTTATGTGACATTCATATTTTTCCTTAACATGCATCCTACTCCTTTTCAGACAGACAGCAGCCGAACTGTTATCTTTATGGATGAAAGTGTTTTGACAAAGTTTTTCAAAAGAACATGGCTAAAACAAACTTCTAACTCTCCTCAGGTGGATGCAATAACACTTTATTGCACATCTCAAGATGCCTACAGCATGAAACTAAAATTCTGCTGGAGATCATAAACAGTAAAAACCTTACTTTTATGACAAAGTACGGTGCCCAAAGAAAAATATCCAGACAATTGGCCTCTTCTGTTTCTCCTCCCTCCCTGCACATGTACACACCTTTTGTCCTTCAAAACCAGAGGGGGCTCTGACATGAGCTCCTTAGCCTGTTACAGTGCAAGAAATATACAGCACAAAGGTTTTCGTGGATAGTTCAGGAAGAGATAATCTGGCAGCTTAATTTGTTTCTATAGCAATTAGTTAAAAAACATGCAACAAACATTAAGGCTAAATTTTTCTTAATATAATTGCACTGAAAACACATTCAAGCAAAAGATTATCTTGCCGAACTGACTGTCTTGACATCTTTGCCGTTGGTTTTCTGCACGTTAATAATAGCTGGGTTTCCTTTCCAAGTCTCTCATGCAGCACAATACTTAAATCCAGAGCAGCTAATGGGAGGAGTAGGGAAATTGTCCCCTCGGTCCCCCTCTGTTAACCCTACTTAGAGCCACGCTTGTGCTTTCTGCCGGGACGGTCAGCCTTGCTGCACCCCACCACTAGCGCTGCAGCCGAGAGCTCTGGGGCGGTGTTTTAGCAAGCATAAATCCTGCCACACCTGAGGTACTTGGCTTTATAAGAAGTCTCGTAGCAGTGTCAGTGGTTCTCAAAGGCCTGCATTCAAAGCCCCATGAAGTCAGCAGGTACCGTTCTGTTGCCTTCAATGCGTTTGGCTCAGACCCGTCCTGCTCTCTCGTCCTAATGTCTCTGCCCTCGTCTAGTGCAGATCGTACCTGACAACACAGAAGGAACCGTGTTGGTCTTATTACAAAGTACTGAGCAAATACTGCAGAGTTCTTTTATTTCCTTTGAGAGGAGAAAATCACCTATTATATTTACAAAGTACTTTTCCCAGTATCTGAAAGTGCTGGAGGACATGTTCAGGATTTTAGTGAGCTGCACTCAAGTGAAGCCAGTGCCAACTCTGATGGGGATTTTGGGCATTGATGGACACAGTATTGTTCCCTCACTGCAGACACTTCATGTGAGACGGTAACTTCTTACATGGCTTATTCTCTTCTGGAACTGGGGGGATCTCTTTTGCTCTATGCTATGCACCCGCTCTTTCTGCCAGAATGAAAATAGCAAGCGTGGGAATCCAAGTCTTGCTTACCCATTTGTAAATAACCTCTCAAAAGAGGAATGATAAGGGTTACTAGGGTTCTAGCCAATATTTAGGAGATTTTTCTGTCTTGTGTTAACAGTCTCCCTAATCCATTTCTGGCCATAGTGAAGCACAGCTCTTCCAGCCTGAAAGACCAAGCTACTGTATCCAGTGAAATTGCAAAGATAGCTTAGCTTGGAAAAACAGACTTTATATCATAAATTTCCAAATGTATCACAGATTTAATGTTTTACATTATAACACAGTAAGAAGAGCACCTAACTACTAGGACTTCCATTTGCCCACACATGAAGCAGAACAACAGGCACACAGTGCTGTGAAAAAGCACAAAAAAGGAGTGCTTTATTTACCTTAAATACTTAACTCTAATGTATTGACATGTTACCTATTTATGCTGTACCAACAGTTTTTGTGGGGGCAAGGGGAAAAGGATTAACCAAAGTAAACTTTTATACATATTGTTAAATAATTATTTGTATTGATTCTTAGAGCGTTTATGTTCAGAAGCGCAGTGCATTGCCACTGTTGATTGCACTCTGTTTTAATAGCAGGTGGGAATAAAAGGGAGGAGAAACTCATCACTACCTTGCTACTCCCAGCTGAGCATCTCCTTCTGGGTGCCTGGTGAGACCGGGTATGGGATGGAAGCTAAACACACCCATGTGGGGTTCTCCTGATTGATGGCCATCCTCACTGATGACAGGGTTGAGTGCTGTATGGAATAGTAAACGTTCAGCAGGAGATGAGAAGGAAGAAAAACAGATACCATGGTAATTAAGTGGCCCAGAGAAAACTGTTTCCAGACAAAATACCCTTTTCCTTCAGTGGCTGCAGCATTTCATCCTGTGCCTGTTGTGGTTGTTGGCCATTTCATTCCTCTTTGTATTAACATCTTGTTCTGAAATTTTATCATAGACTCACTGGAACAGAAAAATAACAGCTTAACTTTCCTCCCTCCTGCTGTTGTCCACATTTCCCCCCTCCTGTTTACTAATGAGGAATCAGGTCCCTTATATTTCCCTTTGCCATCCTGGTGGGGTAGGTAGGACATGGCTAACTCACAGTGCTAGCTTCTGTCTAACTGCTTTGAGTTTCCATCTCCATCCTCCCCAACCCCTTTTTTTTGGTAAGAGGCTGTACTTGCCAGCTCTCACGGGTAGGAGGTGACCAGGAAGAATAATCAGGAGTGCAAATGCCTAAATGCTGGGGGAAAACCTGCTCCTGCACTCCTCTCATTACCTATGGGCAGAATTGACTTCTAATTGGTATCTCTGATGCTGAATGAACCAGGCTGTCTACATGAACCCATTTTGCAGGCTACCTGTGGCAGCACCACTGCAATGTAAATGGAGATTTTGGCTCCCTCCTGCTATGTCTAATCAGTGAATAACTTTAAACAGTCTCCATGGAACCAACACATCCTCCCCCTTGGCAGCGTTAGGGCTGCTGGCACCTACCTGGTGCAGAAGGGCATGTGGGATCCGGAGGTGAAGCATCCTCGAGCGGGGTGTCTCCTTCTCTGCAGTGTACTGGAAGCATAGTCATCACTGTGCATCAACCTCCAACTTTAAAAATGGACGTTGAGTCTGGTCTTGAGTTGGTCTAGAAAAAGGAAGCTTGTTGCTGATCTGGCAGAGAAATTATCAGAGAGTTGATCTGTTGTTTGGTCTTGGTTATGTGAAGTACTTTTCATGTTCTGTGCAGGTGGAGCCTTTAGCTGGTGTTTCCGAGGACACTTTTTCAGAATGAGTAGGAAAAAAGTTATCTGGATTCATTGCAATAAACTGGTGTTTCATCTCCAGACTCAAGAAAAACCTTTCCTTGGTATTTATATGGACAATTCTGCCCATATAAGAGATTGAAATGCTGTCTCTTCAAGAAATCGAAGGTCTCTGACAGCAGTAATCAGTGGTATAAAAAATGAAGTATGGTTTTCAAGACCCGTTCATCCTTACGCTTCTCTCAGTGACATCCCTCCTGTCTCTTTAGGAAACATCTCTTGATGAACACATTTTTTTCTCCTGCTGTTGACAGCTCTGTTTCCTGCCAAAAATCTATTTTCAGGAAACATACTTGTATAATATTCTGAGCTCTTTATCCTGATGAAAACTAATGAGACATGCTAATGCTCCCTCGTTTGTATTTGATGGGCATTCAAAACTTGTAACCTCCTGCTGTATTCATTTACAGTCTCCCCCAGCAATCGATACCATGAGCCAAATTCCCTGGGAATTATGGCCACTTTGTACTGTGCTGCTACTATAATCTTGTCCTAAAGCCTGCTTAACTTTAGTGGATCAGCTGCGCTGATTTGCCAGAGCCATAGGGGCTCAAGGTAAGCCACCTCTCTGCTCATGACACGGGTTGATCAAGGAAAGCAAAATAACCAGAATAGTTGTGAGGTTGCATTAATTTTCAGCTGTGTTGGGAATAGCTGTGGGGCTCTGTGTCCTGCTGCTTTGGAGAGATGTCCTCAGAGAGGAGGTGAAGGGAGGGCGGTAATGTAATGGCTTTGAGTAGAGATCCTTGAAGACACTCTAGTTTGCATGTTAATCTAGAATTGTCCTACCGGTTTAATCGGTTAGGCTCATACTCCCAGGACCACAGGTATGTATGTGAGGTCTTTTGTGTAACAGGGATGTGTAAATACAGCGTGGTAAAAGGTGCAGTAAAAAGAATATAAAATAGCAAGTCAATATTTATTTTTTTTAATAACAAAAGTGACAGAGGCCCTTGGGGGTGAATTCACCCACTCTTGTTTGAATAATCCATTTATCAGATTTTGATGTCTCATTCATTCTGCATCTACTGTGCACGTAGCACAGTATATATCACGTGCACGTTTTTCTGTCTCACTGGTGATGGCTTGACAGAAAGGGGGGTAACAGACTCGCTCCTATGAAAACTAGTAACAACCCTACGGATTCCCTCTTTTCGAAGTCTCATTCAGTGTTTTGCATGGATGTGAATTAACGCTACAGCCAGCGAAAGGAGGAAGTCACAGGCACAGTCCAGCTTCTTCTGCGCGTGCCGTCCTCCACTCCGAAACAGTCCCGTCTGGACTGGACTACAGGGTGCAGCTGCTCAACTTCTGCCTGCAGGTCTGTTTACAGTATGAGTCTTGAGAAGATACCCCGTTATTGCCGGGTAAGTCAAAAGGCTAACCGTGCGTTATGCACAGTTATGCTGATGCAGGAAGAGACACAAATCTTGTTACTTGCAGTCAACAGCATGGATGTGACGGCTCTGAGTTGGATTCGCTGCTTTCTACCATCTGCTGTAGGTATTTCAGGATGCAAAATCCTGAAAGCAGAAACTGCTTCACCCAAAATGTCTACAATGCTTTCTGATGTTGTGTTATAATTTACAGGAATCTAAAGGAGCTTTCAGAGGGAATATATAGGAAATCTGATGTTCCAGAAAAGCAGAATTCTTACCAACACCATGTGATAATTGCTGCTTTAGGGTAGATTTGTGAATTTAGGCTACTAAAAGCTAAGGCATATGTGGAACATCCTGATTCTGTTACTAGTTTGCCTAGTATAATTTTTCCATTTAGTTCCCTTGTTACCCGACCTGCAAATGCAAATCCCCATTTGGGAAACCAGTGGAAATAATGGAAAGAAGTGCTCACTTTGAACATGCACACCCATGGTTTATGTGTACAAAGTGCTTATCCTTTGTAAATGAGGTCCTGGGTTTCCTGAATATGACTTTCGTCTAAGGCAATATAGATCTGCATCTCATTCCAGCATCCAGGAGCAACACAGCTGACTGTACCCTGAGGTTTTGCTTTGCTGAATAAGCCCTCACGAGCCCAGCAGCACGTATGACACTTCAGCAAGCAATGTAGATTCTCAAAGTTTAATGTCGGAGGAACCATTGATCTGGCCTTCTTTTTATTCCCATTCTTTATCTTACATCCATTTACTGAATAAGTGGACTTTAATCCAAATAACTTGGGGTTATTTAAAAGATAAGATTGTCTAGAGAACATGCTTCTGGAAGGAAACCAGTCTTGATTTGCAGGCATCAGGAGATACTTTCTGTTCCACTTTTCCCTAAGCAAAGAGAATAAATGCCAGCTAGGATTTGGTGAAGAGGCGACTTTTTAGAGATGTTAATGCTTCTTTCTTGGATTAAGTAATCAGGGAAGCTGAAGGAGGAAAATCAGCTAGTGATTTAGCTGTGAGTAGTTCATTGAACCTTGCATACGATTTAACTGTGGAAGAGGCTATCGGTACCAGTGAACACACTACTTTTCTATTCAGCATCCTCAGAGATGAAAAATACACACATTAACACCCCAATATAGTAACTTTTACCTTTTCTAGGGCGAACAACATAGAATAAAGAAAAATTATTAAAGGATCCGCTTCCAGGGGCATGGAGGTTGTTTAAAGATGCTCTATCAGATGTCTGGAGTAACTGTAAATACCTTTTTTAAAAAATTCATTTAGAAGGGGGAAAAAAGCTGTCCAAGTGAAAAAAAAGTGTAAAAGATGCCATTAGGAGTAATAAAGACACCCTTTAAAACATGAATAATATGTAATACTGGGAAAAGCAGAAAAAAACCTAAGTTCTGGTAGCTGAAATGTATAACCACAGCAGACGGATTGGAAAAGATTTCAAGGTATGGCTTCCCGAAGGCCTAAAATCTGATGATGGAAACCTTCACAAAACCTGGCGAGGCAGAGAGCTCGCAGGACGTCTGTGGGGCTGGGGTGGAGGTGGAGGAAGGGCTGTAAGGGGGCATCGTGGGCAAGTGCAATGGATCTCTGCATGAGAGTTCATGGCAGAGGTGGGACCCGTGCCGGGCTGAGACCTCAGTAGAAATTATTTTAAAGCAAATCAATACAATTTACAGTTACAAATTGCCAGGCCTAGGTGCTTTTTGCCCTAAAGCTCTCTGAGGAACTTAAATGTAAAACTGATGAACTGTTACTAGCGGTATGTAATGTTTAAATATATCTTAGTAGCAGAGGGGAAAGTGGCAAACAACGCCGATCTTTAAAAGCCCGTGAGGAACGGTGGCTGCATTGCAGGAGACCTGATTTCTGCATCCGACACAGAAACATGAGCTATGGAAAGAAAGGGATGGAAAGATTCACGGATACGGGTCATGAAGTGGGGAAGAGGTGCCACCAATTTTGCAGAATTGTCTACTGCAGTAAGAGCCAAGGTATGTGCACAGGACTGTTCAATCAGTCTTAGCATCACGTGCATGGATTTTTAGGAAGGCTCTTCACCAAATTTCCTTACTGACCTGAATTTTTATGTCATAGAAGAGCAATGAAACTAGTTAAAAGGTGGGAAACAAAGGTGGTGATGAATTATCAGGTTTTAGTTATCCCAGCAAAAACTCCGTTGGGATCTGTTCTGTTCAAGGTATTCATAAAAAAAGAGACAAAAAATGAAGCCAAGGAAACAACTAGGCTGATGTTACAAAGTTGTTTTGTTCTGACAAATCCAAAGCTGACTGCCAACACGTACAGAAGGATTCTGCAATCTTGGACAACTGCGCAATAAAATTGCAGTTAAAATTCAGTGGCAATAATGCAATTTAATGCATAAAGGGGGAAAAATTTTCTAGTTTTTTGCATGGTAGACTCTAACTGCCCATGCAAGGGAGAGATCATGAAGCCGTTCTGGATTGTTCTCTGGATACTGCATGGAGTTCAACAGCAAGAATAGCAAGTAAAACACTGGGGATTATTGAGGAAGAATACAGCATAAGGAGGAAAACGTTATTATGCAGTTGTAGAAATCAGATTTTTAGAAAGTCATCCAGAAATCTTTAATGCCATGTGTATTGTTATCCTCCCTCAAAAAAATGCGGTAGAACTAGAAACACCTGTAGTCAGAAATTTGGAATATTTACTTTATAAAGATGATGCATGGAGCAAGTAAATGTGTATATTCTCAATATCTAAATCTTGAGACCTTAGTTAACAAAGATTTGTTAGAAATATTTCCCAGAAAGCATATGTATCAGAATTGGCCAACACTGTGAGTAAATAGTAGTCAATTGTTATGACCGTTACTAAACCAAGTGGAAATTTGGAGAAATTTGGTCTAATGAGGTTAATTATTGTTCCAGATAGAGTCTGTGCATTTTCACCCAAAATGCGTTTATCAGTTTGTGCATTTTTATCCAAAATTTTATAGCAAACAGGCACGACAGATCTGCTGTGAGAGAGGTGATACACGATAGATAAATGGAGAGAGCTGGCATAGCTGGCATTACATGAAGAATTAACAATTCGTTAAGGGTGAAAGGAAATACTTGGTTTGAGAGATGTTGCACCCTACAGATTGTGGCATTTTTGCATTACTTTCTAATGGTCTAGCACTGTTTTTCTTGCTCTTTATTTCTACAAATACTGCCTTTGAATTCCTGCTCTGCCAGGCACATGCCAAGTGATACAACGATAGTGCTCCCTGGAGTGTCACTGGTAGAGGGTCTAATCCCTTGTGTAACATCACAGTAAATGTCAAACTACTTCACTGACATCCAAGGATGTTCCCAGTGCTTTATAACTCTCATGTAATTTCCAGACCTTTCTGCACCGTACTGTGCAAAAGTCTGACTTATTTAAAAATAAAAAACAGAAACACAAAACAAACAGCAGAGTCGTCCTCTTGCTATACAGTGGCAGATAACCTAACTAAAATTAATTAAACTTAACTTTAATTAAAGTTTATACACGCCAATAAAAATCTAGATTATGAAACATTATTTAATACCATGATTTGTTTGTTTTCGTTTTATTGATTTGCGTGGTATAATTTAGAAGGAATCCCAGTTCTGGCATGGAATCATATGATAAATCGCAGCTGGATGAGGCAAATTGGAAGTTAATACAACATTAAATAATGGGAAATGTTTTCCATTCCATAAAAATAGAATGTAGAAATGCTAAAGCATGGTCTAAACTGCCTCTTTCATCATGCTGTTACACAGTGTTAATACATTATTAAAGTAATTTTTCAAGTATTTTGCTGAATAGCACCTATCTGTTGCGGAACAAAGAAGGAATTGAGGAAAACGAGATATAGAAGCAAAGACTTTTCAAATGAACAACAAAAGGTCAGTTTATATTGCACGTATAAGTAAAATAGACACAGTCTGTGGCACTTGGGACAAAATATATACACCTAGAAATGTGAATTGTCATTAATCTGCCCGGACTCTTGAACTGAAGCCCTGCTGACAGAGAAGCAAGAAGGAATTGCCGTTCAGCATCCTCTAAGGGAGACTGGGCTGCTTAACCCCCGAAAAAAGATATCTCAAACCAGGCGGCCTTACAGCCAGGTAGCCGGGGTACGACAGTGACAACCTCCGCACCTCAGCAGATCCTCATGACAGAGCAGTTATTTCCATCCCGCAGTTTAGGATCAGAGTATCTTAAATGTATTTAAGGACTTATTTACGTCATAAAGTTGTGAGGTACCTGAAGTTTTTTAGACACCACAGGTATTTCTGTCGTTCCAGTTCAGTTGCTGCTTGTCTGGCATGCGGGAATTTGATTGTCTCTTTGTCTGGTGGTATCTCGCTGAGACATGACTTGCAGAGTCAGGGAGAGGTGGGGTTGATTTGGGAGTGCAACATGGGTAAGAATTCGGTTTCTCATTAAGAAAACAGTTGGTTAGGTGAGTGGACATGTCTGTCCAGTTGAAAATGAGTATAATTTTAAAGGATTTTGAGTAAAAAGCACTATATGACATAATTTATTTCTTACTGCTGCCAAAATGAAGGAGAGGTGCCCAGTTTATCCTTTATATAAATCCTAAGAAAGAAAGTTGGAAAATTACTGAAGATGAAAGACAAAAAGAAAGGAACTTACAAGCTTTATTTTTACATATGCTTAAAAACAACCAGCTGTTGAAAGGTTTTGCTCTTGAAACCAGATATTTTTTTTCCCCTGCACCTCATGTTCCTTCAGAGATAATGAGTAACAGCACGTCTTTGGCTTAGGTCTTGAAGACTAAAGAGATCAGGAAAAAGTTATATGAAAGCCTTTTTGAAAGGGGCTCAGCTTTGGCCTAAGTAAAGGCAGTTCTACAAAAGAAACATTCCTAAAATCGCTCTAAATGAAATAATGACGAAAGAAGGTGCTGAGGAATATATATCATTATTCACTGGCGCTTTAGACCCAAGCAGAGCTGTGGGTAGTGTACAGCAGAAATGGCTTGTGGCAGCAGAAGACCACGGGGCTCATTCTGGTCCGGGCAAAGTGCGCTTAGCCTTCTCTGGGAGCACTTTGGCCGACTCTGCAGTGGGTTTACAGCTCCCACTGTGAGACTCGGAGTATATACGATGCTCTCTGAAGCAGCAGCAGGCCTACACTGACATGTCTCAGCTGTCAAACGGGTTTGTCGGGGCATTTTAAGACATGAGAAATGTGCTTAGGGTTACAATATACATAGCCTGTTGTCCTCTGCCTGAGCTTCACAAGAAAGAACCAGCCTCCTTTTTGCTGAAAACACCCCCATGGTTGCTTAATTAAAGAAGATGACAAGCTAAAGCCTTAGAGAAATTGCATCTTGGATATGTGTTCTCCTTCTGATACGTACTCAAGGACAAGGCAGGACGGAAACCTGCATTAGAGTACAGGAGCAGTCCTTTCGGTGAATGGGTAACTTAAAGTGCCTACACAAAAGGGAAAAGATGCTGTGAAATTACTACCTTTAGATACGTATTTATACATGTCAAGAAAGAGAGAAATGCATTTCATGAGAGGCACTTGAAGGAAAATGGAGTTTGGTATTTTGCAGCCTGTAAAACAGAAACACGCCAGGAACTGTTATTACTGCTGGAAACACGATAGTAAATCAAGGATTTTCTTTAACTGATCAAAAAATAAACCTTGGATTAAGACATTTTTAAAAAATCATTAAAAAGTCTTATACAACAATGGGAGAAGAGTTCTAGTTTCTTCATGTCTGTGCCATGAGAGAATTCTACAGCTTCTTGCAGAAATTCAAGGCATGATTACAGAACTCTTGACTTTTGTCCTCTTCAGGGAAAGGCCTGGCTGTAAAAGCGGTGAAAATCACCATGTTTTGTTGTTGGTTTTCTATCTAATGACAGTTTGGTGGCTGAGATTAGACTGCCTGAAGATATCACCCCAGCTCAAGATCTGTACAAATCATTGAAAATTGCTTTTATTTCAGACATGGAATAGAAGTCCTCGATTATTTAAAATTTTAGGATGATTCTTATAGTGCAGGGTTGCAATCTGGGCTTCAAAAATCTCCTTCCTCCTTAAAAGGCAGCTAAGGCAGCTCCGTCAGCCTGCTTGCTCTGTGCTCAACTGAGAAACGTTCAGCTAAATTAAACATTGCATTTTTTAAGTGTAACTCAGGGATGTGGGCAAGGGATAAATCTGAAATTGCCTAACAAAAATAGAAGGTGAGAGCACTAGAGGCAGTCGAAACTCAAAAAGATGACGTGGATACAATAAATTGTTCAAACCTCTGGTTTTCTGTATAAAACCATCCTCAGAGATCTGTATCTCAGCCTGCATCTAATACAAGAAAAAAACCCCCATTAAATAAGATTTTAATTTTTTAAAGGTTTTTGATACCCTTAGGAATCTTTGTAAGATTAAAGTTTGTGTGTGAAAAACCAAATTCTGTCCTCAGCAGTATGTCTCTGGCACCTACTGCATCCAGTTCTTGCACATTTTTTCATATGCACCCTTAGGGAGACTTCTAGTGCAGAAACTGCAAACACTTGTGAATTAGGAATATTTTCTTTATTCTCATTCTCATTTAAAATATTCTCTCAAGCAGTTAATAATGTTTATTTGTTTTTGGTTTTATTATTAAAGTTTATAACATTTGAATACTTTAGAGAATGGGTAAAGCTGTTTTCTCAGTGCAGTGAAGAATGGAAACATAATAGCATAAATTAAATGAGAAGTGGAAAGTTTATCTTTTGTTTTGTGAATCTGTTCATTTGCAATGGCTGAATAAGTTCATTTTGTATTTTGATAGAACAACTTATTCAATCTTGGAAACCACGTACAGTACATTTTTTTTCTTTATTAAAGGTGTCTCGTGCGGTACACACCATTAGTTTGAGTGGTAGATGGTATTGTCAAAGGGAAAGGTCCAGGGGCAGATTCTGACTTGGCTTTGGATTATGTATTTGTACACATCTGTCTGTGGAATTACGCTGTTTTTTTACAGTAATTCGTAAAGTCAGACTGCAGTGAATCTGTTTGCTGATTTCATCGAGCTTGTGAACACTGTACCTCGCTGAATGATTCTTACACGTGTAAGTGTAGCAGGTCACTATCTGGCCCATCATGTCTGGCTCTTCTACTTCTGTTTTGCTTCAGATTGGACTCTTATGACTACGTACCTACCCAGGATCCTCTACAAATATACCTCTTCGCATTTCCCTTAAGTGTGATCAGTCAGTCATTACCAAGGTATACAATATTTCTAGTTCTGGATGTTTGAAGGGTCTCTGAGAATTGTGATGTGTGAAATGTTCTTAGAAAGAAAAAAAACCCAAATAACTTCATTAAATAAGTGACGTTTGTCCTAGTTATGTTGTTATCCTAGGTTTTTTTATATCTCTATATATCTGTATCTATCTGTATATATCTTCTACACATAAATATAGTGCATCTATCTATCTATCTCCTAGTTATTTGATCTAGTTAGTGTTGTTATCTGTGTTCAGTGTGGACAATTGTAGTTGAGAATGTAGCAAAGAAAGTATTTTATAGTTTTCCTGATGTCCTTTGCCTTTGTTTTTTTGCTTTATTTGTCCTTTGAAGCTGGGAACCGTGTCATCCCTTCTGACCTGTGACAGCCTACCTAAAGGAAAGGGTGATGGATAACAAAAATAGGAGGAGGAGTAATTTTGATGGATGGCTTGGATTCCAAAAGTCTGTGATCAGTCCAGCAATCCTCTTTGTCCATTATTTGCATTATTCTGAAATCATGTTAGTCCTTTCCTTTCCTCATAACTAATAAATCAGATGCATTGGGAAAAATGTGCATCCAGGTAGTGTGCTGCACAGCCTGCTGGAAAGTGGGACTGGGTCAGCAGGGCTGGGGCTATGTTATGGAAAGAAGAAGGTGTCCTTTTCAGGCTTTGGCCTCCAGCCTCATGCTTCCCATTGTCTGCTTTTATAGTTGTCATAAGCATTTTACACAGGCATTGAAGACAAATCATATGAACCACAAGCCTCTTCCTAGGTTGCTTCTGATGGAGGTGTGTGCCAGTTCTTACTTGGACAAATTAAATACTTGGCCTAGATTTCATTCAACAGACCTGCTCTCTTTGTTCCTTCCATGTTCCATGGCTTGCTTTGATTGATTAATCCTAGAAGTACAGGAATAGTCATGAAATCCTTTTGTTTTTTTTTCTGGGGGGAATTTAATTCTAATTTGCCAGCTTAAATATCTAAAGCAACCACTCAACAATTTAAAGAAAGCAGCATGAGAAATGGGAACAAACTCTCCAGTTTCTGTCTTTCTGAGGGATCTCTCCTCACCAGGGTGTATGGCCCCTTGCTCCTTATTCACCTGTCTTTCCCGCTGACCCTTGAATTACCTTTTGTCTGTTGGTGTAAATTTACGGCAATACTTGGAATTCGTTCATATGGATGGCCCCTGCGGCTGGCCACACATGGCACCGGGAGGGAGCCAAGGAGAGCAGAGGAGCATCTCTGGCTGCCCAGGGGACTTCTAAATTAGCTGACGAGGCTCAAGGGATGAGACCGAGGCCTGGGGTGCAGGCCAGTTTGGTTCAGCATCAGGTTTTACTGGGTAGCTTTTCAGCTTCTTGTAGACCCACAAGCACTGAAAAGTTTCTTATATCACTATTCAGGCAAATCTGCTGGTTTATTTGCTGCACTAAGAAGAAATTTCAGGAGTTGGCACATTTTAATGCAGCTGGCAGGTTTACAATTGATCAATACAATTTGGATGTGGTGTACCTTGCTTTGCTCAACACCAGCAAGTGCTTTCTTTTTTCTTTTTTTCTTTTTCTTTTTTTTTTTTTTTTAAAGTGGCCGCAGATTTCTGAAAACTTCTTTATCTTTAATTTATCCTAAGGAATCTTATGGAGTTATGTTGTTTAAAGCCTAATACGCAGTGGGATATTTATTTTTAAAATATTCTTAAATCATATTAGCTCACAGAGCAGAGGAAAGAGGAGAGGGTTCTCACACAAGCAAGAGAGAAAAAAATTCATAAAATCTCTCCTTTCTTCTTGGTGCTTGCTGCAAGTTTTATAGCTATGCATATTTTGTAACATCATCTATAATTTAGCTGTTGGTGACTGCCGGCTGTTGGGGACTCTGTGAATGAATAAGGTATAGGAATAGGTAATCCAGAGGAATATAAAGTCCCTGTTTCTTAGGAAGATCCAAGTGTAGACTACAGTTTTTTAACAGGTTTTATCTTTCCTCCCTGGGTGGTTAATGGAAATAAAAGAACATCCAGATACAGTGCTCAGCTGTGAACACTGAAATAAGTTCTTGATCACAGACCAGAGGAATGTGAAAACGTACCAGGTGAAGGGACTTGGCCAAGCACAAAAGTGGAAGATCTTGTTTGTAAGAGCCCCGTTGGTGGCCTGTGGGGCACCTCGGGCTGTAGCAGAGATGCTGGAAATGCTTCAGGGTAGGTAAATCCAGGCTGAGGACAATGACGGTGAAGAGTTGCGAGGGTACAAATATTGTGTATGTGAACACCGGGAGCTGGAGGGACAGGGTCGCCCAGCTCTGCTGGTCTTGCTGACAGCATGCACCTGCCCTTTCTCTGCCCACCGTGTCTAAAAGCAATGCTTTCACAGATTCATGCATAAGCCCCAGAGGACCAACACAGCCTAGTTACGGGGACCAGTGTCAAGTGTAGTGTTGGCATAGGTGGCTGTAGGTGTTCCTAGAGCCTGGGCTGTTTCTATTAAGGCAGATTTCTTCCTATGTAGAGAAGTCACCGTACCGTGCTTCAAACCAAGAGAATCAGGTGGAGGATCTGATCAGTGAAGTACACCCACAGCACCCTGAAAGCAAACCACCAGTGCTCACCAACCAGTATGATTGGCATCGTGTGTGTAACTGACGTGTGCTATGACCTTTCTGGTGTGTGCGAGGATGTGAGGGGATGTCTGAGGTGGAAGGAATTCACCTGGTCATGGGGGAGGTCCCACTTACAGCTCTGTGCTGCTCACACTTGATGTGGTACACAAAGTGCCTTGTGCTCTTGCCTTCCTGAGCTGGGTGGTGAGCCTACAGAGGCTCATTAGTGGTGTTTGTACAGAACATCAGGCTCCTGCCTGAAACTCAAATACAGTATTTGTGCATACATTAAAGAAAAAAAAACTTCCTGCCTTACCTTTATTGAAATTCATTTATGCTAAAAATGTGAGCTCATCCATTGCCTGGGCATGGTTCAAATCTCTAGAAGCATAAGACAAATTAAAATGTTATTTTGTCAGAAGGCACCCAGCAAAACCAGACTGGAATGGGAAGGGTAGAGGCAGGGACAGGGAGTGTGCAAGCTAGAGCTCCTTCTTCGACTGAAAAACTTGGGATGTCACCCCAGAAATTCCCTGTGCATCACCCTGACCCTCCTGAAAAATAACAGAGAGTGCTCTAAGCAGACCTATTCTTTCCTCCAAAAAAAGCAACATGAAGTGAGCGCAATTCTTTCCTCATTTCTTTCACCAGAGCAAGAATTCCCTGCCTAAGAACTCTTCATCTATGCCCAAGCCTGTCCTTGCACTCAGTGACCCAACTGATGGGGCTCCAAGCTCGAGGAGTGATGTCCCGGTGTAGCCTAGCTTGTCCGAGAGCTGTCATACTGCCAGAGAAGTGCCAGGGGCTTTACTGTGATCTTCAATCTTGCTCACAATAAATGACAATGACAAAAATTAATGCCATCGTTACTACCCAGATGCATTGGTAACAAGATCTCAAAGTATTCCTTGGGAGTCTAGTGCAGTCCTCTCTCTGTGACGAAGACCACTTGCACTTCTCTTCCTGAAATGTCCCTTGACACCCCATTTGTCTAAATGCAGTCAGACACCCTCGGTCTGTACAGCTCATTTGCTCTCCTGTTACAAAAGCAATGCTTGATGATGGGGCCACACGACACCCCATTACATTCTTCCCTTGGGATGATGATGAGCCCTGCTCATTTGCGGGTAAGATTCAACCACATCAGGTGAGGGAGCAGGAAACGTGAAAGATGGAAAATGGTCCTTTCAATTTTTTTCCCTGCCTCAGCCCCCCTCCCTTGTCTGCGGTACTCATCCTTGTCTCTGGGGAAAAGGACTAATTCAAAGGTGGTTGTGTGCAAAGGGCAGGCTGGAAGATGTGGTGAGGTCAGCGTGGCGGTCTCCAGTCATGACAAAGCCAGTCACACCAGAGTAAAATAGAAGAAACCCAGGCTCAAGAGTCAGAGATATTTCTCAATGCTTCTTAACGCTGCACGATAGAAATGTGATAGGAAAGGCAAGAATGTGCTGGATGGATGCAGCCTTTCTCCTAAGCCTGCATGAAGTCGTTGCTGAATCCGGGGAATGATTAGAGAATTCAAAGCACCAACCACCACATGAGAGCAAGAGCACAGGTCTCTGTGCCGAGCAAAATGGTCTGGGTGGTAGCTGAGAATAGGCTGAGGTTTCTGTGATGTGAGGTGGATGTACAGGAATTCAGGCTTTACTGGTATACAGCTCTTCCTCCCCCTTTTGATAATTCCACCTGTGCTTTCTGATTTTAGACTAAAATTCTCTCTCAATAACAATGACTTCGTTATTATATTTTTTCCATTCCTCCAAAGAAATATGTATGCAATGGTGAAAATATGTCTAAATTAAGCTGACTGATCCTCTGCTGCTGTCTGGTTTACACTGTGCGTGGGAGTGGAGGAGTGTGAGCACTACTGTTGCTCGGTTTGCTGTGAGCCCTTCTCAAATCGAAAGTGATGTCAGGAGTTGAACTGTGGCAATTATTTTTTTTTTTAGCCTCTTATTTTTGCTGGTTCAAAATGAATCACCTTCTGCCACTGGGTCATTTATGACAATAGCACAGGATCCCAGAAAATCACTTTCTGCTATAAAACTGACCCAAGAAATTTATTAGAAAAAGGGAAACAGTATTAGCCCTGAAGCTATTTTCTCTCTTTTCTTCTCCTTTTTCTGAACAAAAAAAAAAATTCATGATGTTTTTCTTCATCTCACTTCACTTGACTTTCTCATACAAGTTAAAGCACCAACCATACTCAGAATCTAGCTTGACTAGGCTAAATGCAGAAGCCACACCTGTAAGCATAAATGGTCTTTCTGATGAGCTAGTCAAGGATTATACTTCTAAAGATGCTATTTAGTTTTTTTGTCCTTCCACTTAACGTCTCTTTTAAAAATGAAAATTTTAGAGATCAGTGGCTGAAAACTTTCTTAACCATCTGCTTAAATCCCCAGGGCCTTAGATGACACTCAAGCCCTAAGACATGTCAAACATTAATGCAGCCTTTGAAATACACTTGCTGACAGTAAGCCAGCGGTTAACCTCAATGTAACTTTTAAAAGTTGTTATTCTGTTTGAGTTGTTTTATTAATGGGCAAAATAATTTAACTGGAAAATGTGGAGGAGGTATTTTTCATCCCAAGGTTTATTAGGTTTGCATGGCAGGGTTTTGGTAGGGGGCAGCTAAAGGGGTGGCTTCTGTAAGAAGCTGCTAGAAGCTTCCCCCATGCCCAATAGAGCCAACGCCAGCCGGCTCCAAAACAGACCTGCTGCTGGCCAAGGCCAAGCCCATCAGTGGCAGTGGTAGTGCCTCTGGGAGAACATATGTGAGAAGGGGAAAAAAACCCAAACCTGCACAGCAGCAAGCAGAAGAGAGGAGTGAGAATATGTGAGAGCAACAACGCTGCAGACACCAAGGTCAGTGAAGAAGGAGGGGCAGGAGGTGCTCCAGGTGCCAGAGGAGAGATTCCCCTGCAGCTCATGGTGAAGACCATGGTGAGGCAGGCTGTCCCCCTGCAGCCCATGGAGGTTAACGGTGGAGCAGATATCCACCTGCAGCCTGTGGAGGATCCCACGCCAGAGCAGGCGGATGGCCAAAAGAGGCTGTGACCCCATGGGAAGCCTGTGCTGGAGCAGGCTTCTGCTGGGACCTATGAATGCGTGGAGAGAGAGGATCCCATGCTGGAGCAGGTTTCCTGGCACGACTTGTGACGCTGTGGGGGATCCATGCTGGAGCAGTCTGTTCCTGAAGGACTGCACCCCGTGGAAGGAACCCACACTGGAGCAGTTCATTAAGAACTGCAGCCTGTGGGAAGGACTTAGTTGGAGAAGTTCGTGAAGAGCTGTCTCCCTTGGGAGGGAACCCACACTGGAGCAGGGGAAGAGTGTGAGGAGTCCTCCCCCTGAGGAGGAAGGAGCAGAAGAGACACTGTGTAATGAATTGACCACAAACTCCCATTCCCCGTCCCCTTGCGCTTCTGGCAGAGGGGACATAGAGCATTCAGGAGTAAAGCTGAGCTCAGGAAGAAGGAAGAGGTGGGGAGAAGGTGTTTTAAGATTTATTTTTCAATTTCTCATTACTCTACTCTGAGTTCTAATTGGCAATAAATTAATTTCCCCGAGTCAAATCTGTTTTGCCCGTGATGGTAATTACTAATTGATCTCCCTGTCCTTATCTCAACACTCGAGCCCTTTGTTATATTTTGTCTCCTCCTGTCCAGCTGAGGAGGGAAGTGATAGAGTGGCTTTGGTGGGCACCTGGTGTCCAGTCAGGGTCGACCCACCACACAAGGGTGATTGGACACAGGAACAGTTTTCCAAAGAGCTGGTGGAATCTCCATCTCTGGACTGGAGCAGGCCCTGAGCAAGCTGCTTTGCTGGTCCTGCTTTGGGCAGGACAACTTCCAGCTGTCACTTCCAGCCAGTTATTCTGTGCTTCTGCCAGGTCTAAGAGGTGTAAGGTGAACAAGCTGTGAAAATTTTTTGTCTCTTTCACCCCCTTAGACAGGTCTGCGAATTTCTAGAGCCAAGAGATGACAAGACCAAGGCAAGACAAATTCTGTGGCAGTTCCACTGTGATTTAATGAACTACTTCCAGCCTATGGATAATAAGAGAGTATTTCTTATTTCCAGTTTCACTGTGGGGAGGAATGAAAAAAAATATTAACATATTTGTGACCTGGAGAACACTGTTTCAGCAACCAAAGGGCAGCAAAAGCAGTTTGTTGTAGTCACCTTGCAAAGATGTTCTCCAAGGGTAGGCAAAAAGCTGCCGTCTGAAAATGATTTCACTGCTGTACCTGGACCATGCATAAAGTTGTTTTAGTGATGGCAATAGGTGCACGTGTGTGCTGACCACACATCCTTTGTTCTGTAGCAAAGGGAAAAGGCGCTGCACAACCAGTCCATACAGGTAAAACAATAAAGCACTTGGCCACTGCGCCTTTGGGGATACTGGAAGAATCTGTGCAACCTTTGGCGATGTTAGGGTGAAAGGATTTGCCTGTCAGCTCAGATTTCAGAAGTGGGTTATATCTTTTATCGTGTCCTGCTGTCAAATCTAAAACCTCAGACACTCTCCTGCATGTTAAAGAGCACACTGTGGCTTTTACTATTTGCAAGGATGATTAGTTGAGGGTTGATAACACTGATAGGCACTGTAGGAAAGGTATAAATATTAAAATTTTCTGAGATGGCATAACTTAGCCTTCTGATAAGACCATGAACTGAACGCTTTTACATGCTGGAACCAGTTTACTGCATTATGTATCACGCCATGGCTCAGAAGAACCATTTTCTCACCCAATACTCAGTGGAAAACTTTCCTGTGGAACAAATGGCTGAGATACTGCACAGAGGGAGTCAGGGAGCTTTGCCACACGTCCTGGGGAGTGCATAACGCAATAGTGCTAGTCTGTCCCAGGCTCTGGCAGCGGTCTTGCTACACGGCTTCATTGGCATTGGTGGTGACTTGGGTCACTTCTGCCACCTGGACCTTAGATTTTCTAGTGTGAAACAGGATGGATAATATCCTATTCCCATGTGTAAAAAATGCTGATGTCTGGAAAACAAACAAAAAAAAATAGTAGTGAAATAAAGAAAATGTATGTGATCAATGTAAGGTCATCAGTTGCTCTGCAGACAAAACAATCTATGTTCTTTTGCAGGAACACAGAAATTAGTTCAAACTGCACAGGTTTTGGATTGAGGCTTCTTCAGTGAGTGCTGTGTTTGACTGACAGGTGTAATTTAAAAGGAGGAAGGATGCTATAAATATTTTTAAAGTGAATATAACTCCATCTGAGTATTCAGGTCTTTCTGCCTCACAAACTGCATATAAAATTGTATGTCCTTAGGAGGCAGTAAGTAAAGTAGTAGTGAAGCTTTTATCTCCCCAAACCATAAAATATGATGACAAAAACAGGGGTTATTCACATAATATCTTATAAATGGAAAATGGAGGACCACTTAAAATAATGCTGTGAAATATATGCATCCTGAATGCTAGATCTGTGACATTGAATATACCACTTTTTTGATTGGTAATTTAATCAATCAAATGTAATCATTTTAATTATCGGGAATACCTGAAATGTTTTAGTGTTTTTGTTGATTGATGTGATGAATGATATTTTTCAAAGGTCGGCTCGTTAGCATTAAAGATGTTCTTCTTTAGAGCTGGGCTCCATAACGTCACCTAGCATCTTTGGTTGAACTGCTTGCTTTGTGCTTTGTGATGATGAGGTGACTCTCCCTACAGCTTTGTCACCCTTGAGTTTCTGAAGTAAGCAATAGATGCTCACGTGATGAAAACCAGAACTTGCCAGGGAAAAGATATTACGAGTTACTGTATGAACAACTGAGCTCACTTGCTCTCACAGGGCACCTGCTTGTAAATGATTCTTCTAGAAAATCCTCTGAACCCTTTTGGACTATTATACAACTTGTTTGAAAGGGTCAGTCCAAGGAACGGGATCGTATGAATGTGAGCTTGCCTTTCATAAACAGAACTGACAGCTGTTGGGCAATATTAGACTAGTTTGTTATGAACCCCTAAAAGCCCTCTGTGGCTCACCCGTTACTCACCACCAGATGGTCTGTGTACGGTATAATCCCCCCTGATAAAAGTTTAGGGAAGACCAATAGATTTCACCAATTGAAATTTAATGAGGAGTGGAAAGAACTAGGTACAGATTTGAAAGATGCTTACCTGATTTTTCCCATTTTCAAAATGACCTTGCATTTTTAATGGCTGTACATTAACACCAGTTATGAATCCCAAGTGTCTAATGCACATATAGACCGGGTTCAGAAAACATTAAGGGGTACCTAGGAAGAGTCATAGATTTTACACAGAGTATAGTAATGATCTTGCAGACAAAAAGTCAATTGTTTAAGAAAAAACAGAAATGTTATTCCCAAGGTTAAGGAAAATAAATCAGAAATGGTTGCTTTCCCTAACTACCTGTTTTGGGATAAGAAACCTGAGATAGTTTTAATGATAAAACATGAAAGGACTCAGAACCAGTGTCAACACTCATCAAATTCAGTGACTGCTGGCTCATGCCGTAATGACTCACAAGCGGAGTGCCTTAGCTTCATTTTATAGCCAACACCTGTTGGAGGGTTTACGTCCTTTAGAGAATTAATGGGGAATATTGAATTATTAATTTGGAAGCAGAGATGTGTCTGTTATGATGAAACACTACTCCTCAAGCTCCACTGAACAAAATACTTTCATTTCAGAGGAGGAAGAGGAAGACGCAGGAGAGAAACCATTTGTTGGTACATGCGAGTACAGCTGTTTGAGGAGTTCCCTGCCAAGCGGGAGCTGTGGCTCCAGCATCTCAGTCTTGGGCTTTTACTTACAAAGCTGTGATAGTTGAAAACATTTCTTACATCTTCTTACAACAAGAGAGCAGTGCCTTGTAGACTAGTAAAGGAAATGAGCTGAGGCTTTGGAAGATCATCTCCCTGGACTTGTGCAAAGCATTTGACACTGTCCCGCGTGATATCCTGGTCTCTAAATTGTAGAGACATGGATCTGATGGATCGACAACTCACTGGATAAGGAATTGGCTGGATGGCTGTACTCAAATTGTTGCGGTCAGCAGCTTGATGTCCAAGTGGCGACCAGTGACGAGTGGTGTTCCTCAGGGGTCAGTACTGGGACCAGTGCTATTTAACATCTTTGTCAATGACATGGACAGCAGGATTGAGTGCACCCTCAGCAAGTTTGTTGATGACACCAAACTGTGTGGTGTAGTCGACANTATTAATATTTCATTAAAGTAGTTTCATTCCTTCTAAACTCTTAAGTCTCTCTCTCCCTCTCTCCCCTGCCTCCCTTCAAAGTGGAGCAGGAGAGAGAGAGCATCTGTCATTCCACCTGATTGGGCCAATCCAGCCCAAACCATGACAGGGGTATTGGTTGATGAGAAGCTTAACATGAGATGGCAATATGAGCTCGCATACAAGAAAGCTGACCTCATGCTGGGCTGCATCAAAAGCAGCGTGGCCAGCAGGCCAAGGGAGGTGACTCTGCTCCTCTACTCCACTCTAGTGAGAACCCACCTGGAGTACTGCATCCAGCTCTGGAGCGCTCAACATAAGAAGGACACGGACCTGTTGGAGCAGGTCCAGAGGAAGGCCAGAAAGATGATCAGAGGCCTGGAACATCTCTTCTATGAAGACAGGCTGAGAGAGTTGGGATGGTTCAGCCTGGAGAAGAGGAGACTCCAGGGAGACCTTACAGCAGCCTGCCAATATCTGAAAGGGGCCTACAGGAAATCTGGAGAGGGACTTTTTACAAGGGCATGTAGTGATAGGATGAGGGGTGATGGCTTCAAACTGGAAGAGGGGAGATTTAGATTGGATGTCAGGAAGAAATTCTATATTGTGAGGGTGGTGAGACACTGGAACACGCTGCCCAGGAAATTTGTGGGTGCCTTATCTCTGGAAGTGTTCAAGGCCAGTTGGGATGGGACTTTGAGCAATCTGGTTGAGTAGGAGGTGTCCTTGCCCATGGCAAGGGGGTTGGAACTAAATGATCTTTAAGGTCCCTTCCAACCCAAACCATTCTATGATTCTATCATTCTAAGACTTATTTGGTTGCACCTACTTTTATCTTCTCCTTCTTTCTTTACTGTCCCTTTCTAAATTAGAGATTGATCCTGAAAATTTTCGTACGTGGGGGTAGTCACAAATCTATGTCTTTCAGACCAAATCATAGAAAATGCTGAGTAACAAAGCTACTTGAGGCTAGAAAACGCTCAGGCTTTGATGCCAACTGAAACAGACAGGAGTTAACACATGGCATTTCACAAAGAGCTCAATTTGAATTTACTGATACCCAGCAAAATGAGATGGAAGGATGCTCATTAGAACTGATGGTCTTAACAGGAAACTCAGTCAAACCAAATGAAGGTAGAGGTGGTAACTGAAAGGAAAATGGCTAAAAAGCAGCTTTAGGAACATTAGGAAGTGTGACTTAAAGAATACTTTTTCAAATTCAGAGGAAAGATTCTTTAGAAGCCCAAAAGGTAGATTTCTTTGGAACAAGCAAGTGTAAAGAAAAATAAATCATGTTGCTATGAAAATTATAAACAGATTATAAGAAAGCTGGCAGGAGAGATAATATAGTAATACAATATGATCTGATCGTATTTGACCAGCAAATACTTGAGATCCCACCTTGTGGGCTTTATCAAACTGTTAAAAGTAAAATATTTCAGGCAATGCTATAATTTGTAATGAAATGATATATTGTGTCTATATGTGGAAGTGAAATCATATCCTTCTTTGATTTTGAAGAGTGTGAATATCAGTTGATAAGCCTGATCCTATCCACACCTGCTGAGGACTGAGTATCCTGTCTCTAAACCTCTAAAAGTTGCATTCCTTGGCAAGTTTGTCGTGCAAAAGATCCAAAACATTAGAGCATTGAAAAGTTTTGTTGTACAAAGTCTTGGAGCAGCGACAAAATATATCTTGAAGTGCCATAAAAACAGGGTGTTTTTACACAAAGTCTGATGCTTTCTCAGACTTCAATTAGAGCGGCTGGTCTGGCTGGGAGTGCTGTGAGGAGCAGTCTACCTGGGATGGAAACAGGACTCTGCTCCTAAAGGATTTCTTCTGCTTGCCTCAAAACCGTAATGATCTGGAATTCTTTTTTCCTGTGACAGCTTTGGCTTATCTGCGCTGTGGGAGAGAAGGGATTTCCTTGGCAAGTCTCTCAGCCCTGCGGAGTCTGGGAAACCATGAGGGTACGTCACCAGTGATCTCCAAGTTGTGCACCCTGTTTTCTGTTGCATGGCATACCTGGTCTGAGGAGGAGGGTGGCTGGGAGAGTGTGTGGGGCCAGATCCCCCAGCATCCCAGGCCGGTCACAGTGCCACCACCTGCAAACACCATTTTCATGAGCTGAAGAGACAAGAGCTGTGCTTCTACCAGGCCGTGAGTTTTTAGTTACGATACGTTCAATGTTTACTTAAGCCCATCCACCTTCCCATCAAATGAGACACCTTTTCCCACTCCCCTGGGAATGTTGTTGTATTTTATTGTGTTGTGTTCAGAGGTTGTCTGTGATCTAGTTTAAAGCACCACAGGGGGATTCTGTGGGGCATTGCTATAGTTTCTGTGGGGCTGATAGTGAGACCGGACATGTCACCTGGGGAAAGCAAAAATGTGATTTTTGGTTGGAAATAGCTTGTATACTGCTGGGTTCAGTGACTGGGCAGAAAAAACCCATACATTTATTGCCATATGCTGCAGAGATATAGCAAATATGATGATAAAGGAGTCAAATATGCAATTTATTTTTTTTAAATATGAAGGGCAAAGTTCAAATTCAAATTCATTGGGTAAAAATCAGAGACACTTTTATCTAAAAAAATAAGCTGTTTCAGACTATACAAAAGTCAAAATGAGAAGTTTAAAAATTAGTTTAAAAAAACCAGACTTTGATCAGTGTATGAAAGGGGATTATAAGGTGTGTATTTCTGTGATAACTGAAGACCAGGCTTGGGGTCCAAGGATGACTTTCTGATCCAGTTCCTGGGCTAAACTTCACCTGGGCAGGGAAGAGATTTGGGGAAAACTACAGATCTGTCAGAATTCTAAGATGGAATTCAAGACCAAAGTGGGAAAGTCCATTTTGTGATAGCAGCATTTCATCAAGGGTTGAAAGCAAGGCACTGTGAACTGCACAGCATGAACAGCTGTACTTTGTTACACAGGTGAAATAATCTAGCAACTTTTCTTCATCTTTACTACATATGTTGGAAAAATTCGATCCATTGTGCTGCTGTTTGCACATTGGTTAAAGTTAATAGGAAAGCTGGAAGGCAGTGCTGCTCTGGCTGGTCTCTATCCCGCTGGGTAGGGAAATTGTTCAGCAGCTAGGATCTTCATCCCAAACAGCTTATTAATTTTTGGCTTGCAATTGTTATTCACCTTGCAGAAATATTTCCGCACGCTCATCGCCTGTCCACATGGCCTGTCCTGGTACTGACCGAGTTTTCAGCCATTTTTTGGGTTAACGGCTGGTCAGGACGTAGGAGTGATTCTTGCTCAGACACCTTCATGCTGCAGAAAGCAACTTGTGCTCACCCTGGGACTGTTGCAGGCTGAGACCTGCGGGGGCTGGAGCCAGTGAAGGGTCCTGACACAGGTTCACCAGCCCCTTCAGGGTCTGTCTGCTGCTCCAAGGTCAGTTTTTCATCCAGGAACCAGGTTTAAACTCTTACCCAAACAAATCTGGAGGGTTTTTTTATTAAGAGCTCTGTATTACATGACCAATATGATACCTATAAGTGTATAATACCTAGTCATTCAAAACACAGCAAATGTCCAACTGATCCCTCCGCACCGTGTGCCTGACCGTGGCTGAGTGTAAAGAGTTCAAGCTAGAATTTCACTTCATGTAGATTTAACCAGTTTCTTATATATTGCTTGATACATGTTCCTATTGGTTATTATCTTTTATCATTTTTTTTTGGCTGGGTAATTCCCTTTCCCATATGGCTCCAGTCCTTAACAACACCACATGTTCAGTCCGTGCTATATATCCATTACGCTGTGTTTGTATGCTTCCCAGTCTGTGCATCCTCCTCCATACAATACCATCTCTGCATCTCTAGACCTTCATTAACATTATGGTGGACTATGATATCTTGTTCTTTAGTGTTTAAACTGTTTTTCTGTTTCTCAATTTCTTCATTACTGCAGTTACACAGCAATAATAGGTTTGGCATTTTTCATGACAATACTTAAGCACAAAGTGAATGTCAAGCAGCCTTAGACAGGTGATAATTTTAATTTTTTGTGTGTACTAAAAGAATACATATGAAATGGCAGTTCTCAGCAACAGGGTACTGAACTATATGGCTTTTTGGCCTGGCCAGGGAGGACCATTGTTACGTATCATTGACATGAAAAGTTATGCAGATCCCCAACCCAAACGTGCATTCCTGAAAATCCCATTTTAGCTATCTAGTCTCATTGAGATGGCATGAATTGTTTTAACCATCCTTGCACATAATCTTACATCACTCAAGAAAGGCACTAAAACCTGTGTTTATAGCTGGTGGAATATGTTGGATCCCACCCTTTTAGTGTACTTTTTAGAATTTTTTTTTTGTCAGCTGCAGCTTACACTTAACTCACCAGTGTCATAACTGAGGAAAAATAAATTCAGATTGTATTCCCAGCGCTTGATACGGTCCTCATTCTTTGTCTTGGTCTCTTCCCTAAAGACCTGCCATCATATTTTTCATATGATGCATTGAATGAATAGTATAAAAAAAAAATCCTAGAACAAGTACAGTTAAAAGATTAAGAAACACCAGAATTTTACATAGGCAAAAATAAGTTATTGAGGCTGATGTATAATCATATTGGAAAGGACCAATTTTCTGCCAATTTAATGTAGCACTAGCAGATAATAATGCAGCTTAGATAGAGTTCTCAAGCAGAGCAGGAGGTTGTTTATTTTTCCGTGGCAAGCCGTGTCATGCCCGAGCCTGGGTATATTGCATAAATGTTGTTAGCATCAAATATATCTCAGAGAAGCAGCTAGATGATGAATCATCCAGTTGGAGAGGTCCCAAGCCACAGTTTGTCTTTATTTACCTGCATTTTTTTACAGACATTTGGTGCTTTTGCCTCTGCAGAGAAAACTTTATTATGTGTAATCTGTCTTTCTTTTTTT
>VYXH01004498.1:307686-319872 GCA_013397275.1 Burhinus bistriatus | reverse complement strand
TTTTTTTTTTTAATATGTTAACAGGAAAAACACTTGGCAAAGATTGAAAAGGGCATGGCAGGCATGGGAAAATAGACATTTCCAAGACAGAAATTCTATTCTACAGCAAGAGTTAGAAAAATTGCCTTAAAAAAAAAAAAGTAAATTTTATTATTTTAAAGCATGAGGGATAATAATTTAGAATCTCTCTTTCTCCTTTGTGTTATTTCCTTGTTCAGATCCCAATAGACTTTTGGAGAGTAACTGAATTTGATAACTGTANAACTTTTTCAGTGAAAAATGTTTTCCTAATGTCCAGCCTAAACCTCCCCTGGCGCAACTTGAACCCATTTCCTCTTGTCCTATAGGCATTGATATAGGCATTGGGAAACACCCTGTGTGACAAGAGATGTGATAAGTTGCCTAACAACCTGGAGCACCGAATTAACACAGGGAAAGACATTTTGTCCATAAAACCCCCCAGCTGTAATCCCAAGTAAGTCACCATGGATTTATGAATGGCAACAGGAGGTAGAAGGCGTTCAGTAAGAGGAAGACTCAGTTGCATTCGCTTCCCCTGTGAATCAGGAGGAGCCTCGCGGTCCCCAAGGGACTGCTTGTGAAGTGCGGTGCAATTCATTATGAATAAAAGTACTGCCATAGCTTCTACATCAGCCTGACTTCCAGAATTCAAAATGACGCCCCAGGATAAATTTGTGCAAAAGCTGGATCATAAAAGTAACCGTTTCTGTGGCAAAAGCGTTCAGTGGACTGATACAATGGAGAAAAGCAACTGAATTGTTAGTCGAGAGAGTAATTGATAACTTACACTCTTCTCATAGAGCCCCTCAGTGCTTAATCCTAAATTTAAATGATGAACGACTTGAGACATAGCTAAGAGTATGATACTGTAGTTTACATTTAAGAAAGATGCAAGAAGGAAAAAAATCCAGTTTTTCAAGGGTTGTCTATATTTTTGTGGTAAAAAAAAGGATTTCTTGAGAAAATAACCAGCTGCTCTCTCCTTACCATTATACCTATCTTAGACTGTGATCTTGGGATATCTTTTATGTTATTCCCTGCCACCTTTCTTCTGGGAACAATTGAAAATATGGTAAGTAGAGAAATTTTCACCTATTCAGGCATGCAAACACAGAAGCAGATTTAAACCAGAAAAAATCAATTGCGTGTTGAGGACAAAATATTGTCAAAGCAGAACTACCGGCTCCCTTGCTTCTTATGTATTTCCAAAATTCAGATATCTCATAGTACAGCCCATTGGCTAAGTCCTTCCTTCAGTACTACCACCATGAATGCAGAGCACCTCTTTGTAGATCGATTCAGTTATTCTGAGAGCAGAATATACCCCTTTAGGAACAATTTTAATAAAACTGGAATAATATTTTTTTCCTTTTTAGCTGACAGCGCTTCATTCCCTTAAGATACAACCGGTCAAGAAAGCCTCTAGTTCCTAGTCCTCAGACTCCAGAAGATTATCATTAAAATGTGGCACATCATCCTCTAAATCTGTAATTGAAATAACTTTTCGTGCACTAAAAATGAAGCTCAGGTAGCTGAAGAAATCTGAGGGGGATTGGCAGTACAGTCCCTTCAAAATGCAGAGAGGCTGATCTGTTTTCTGTCTGTTGCTTAAACCCGGAGTAAAGACGGTCGGTATTAGGGGAGTGCACTAACGATGACTAATTTAGATTGGGTCCTGAGCTGTGCACAAAATCGGCAATGTGCAGGTAGTGATGAGTCTGAACAATGCATTTCTGGGCAAAAACCATCCTGATGAAATCAAGTCCAACAGCTAAACAGCAACCGCTCTTGCTGCTTTTGGAGCTAGGTGTTCAATGGCAGAGTTAAGCCCTTCATTCAGTGTGGTGTACAGAGACTCATCTCTGCCTTTAAGTATGTGCTTTGACGCATTGAATGAAAAAAAGTACTCCACAGACTGTGATAGTGGCAGTGCTAAGCTTATTCTATCTCAGAAACGATCTAGAAAAGAGGCTGTACTTGTCCCAGCACACTTTTTAGTTTGAGAAGATGATACGCTTTCCTCTGCTCTTTTACCATTTGGTGAGCCAATCAATATTCATTGATTAAGAAGATTGATTTTATACGCAGAAAAATTTAATACATATCGGGATTTAAAGTTTGTTTTCTGCTTTTGCAAAATGACAAATGACTTTCTATCATTGCATTTAGCTCTATGTTCCCAGCAGATTTACTCGCTGATGCAGTGACTGTTGCAGCATCCATTTTCTAGGTGTTTATCTCTCAGAGTTGAACACAGAAACCAGCTTTAAGTAGCTGTACGCTCTGGATAGCGGATGAGAGGAACGAAACTCTTCAGAGTGGGATCCAGAGCCGTCAGGGTGAACTAACCATAATGAAACATGAAGGATGAGAGAAGATCCTTGCCTTTCTCCTGGCCTTATGTGTCTTACGAATGATCAAACTCAGTCTCCCATGTCCTGGATGAGTGCTCAAGACATTGACCTCCCTAAGTAGTGGCTTTTGTGAATGCTGTGGTCAGAGCTGTGTTTTGTGTCAGGGTCATTCATGCTGGGCATGTAGAGACAAGGTCTGACAGATCAACTCCTTAGGGAAAATAGGAAGAGAAATTCCAGATTTTGGGATCTTGGACATCTCAACCATGAGCTAAATTGTACCAATTAAAAAAAAAAAAGAAAAAAAAAAGTAAAAAAAAAAAAAGTAGCACTTCCAGGTTTTGTGTCTTGATTTCCAGAAGGGCAGGGAGATATAAGTAACACTTGTTTATGCCTGTGCCATGCCATGCCATGTAAGAGTGTGTCTCCAAGCTGTCCTCCTGCTCATGCAGAGCCCTGCCGGCTTTACATGGGGGAAGAAGAGTACTCATATTTTTAAAGGCAGCTGGGAGATTGCAGTGAATCACAGCATCTGACACCTGGCCTGGTCATAGCCTTTCTCTATCTAAAGCAGCTCAGCTTTTAGTATAAACTGCGCACACTTCCGCATACAGCACACATTTTTTAAATGCTACTGAAAAATGGAGAGGTGGCACAGAATAGCCACAAAGGCATTATTTGTAATGTCTAGCAGTGAGAGACAAAAAGAGTCCCATCTGTCGTACTGACTACCCTTTACCTGGTAGCAACTGGTAGCAAAAGGCAGAAAAAGAACCTACATTTGTAGCAGAAACATAATTGGACATTAGGCAAAGATGAAAACCTTAAATTAGACATAAGGGTGTTTTTTTGGGGATGTTTGCAGTGATGGAGGGAGAGAAGAGGCAAATAATTTTTTGTGTGTGGAGGGAACTAACCATCAGAACAAGCTATTACAGGCAATGGTGGGTACCAGTGCCCTCTGTCTCTTCAGATGACAATTGGATAACTCCCAGGAAGATGTGCATTAAGGAAGAACAGGTTATACTTTGACCAAAAGCAAGTTATTTTGCTCAATACACAGCTGGTATGTAATGGTTAGTTTCACAGAGAAGGTGATCTTTGGTGATTTTATGGTCCTATCAGCCCTTAAATTCCTTAGATATATTTATCTGTGAGAAGCACTGGTCCCCATTACTCCCTTAGCAGAAGCAAACCCTTTCCTCCTCCAACCCAGCCTCATCTCGTGGTAGAGTTTCTGCCATGAAGGCCCTGTGCCAGGAATTCTTCCAGTGACAGTGAATGGAGCTGAATCTGAGCTTGTGCAAGGAAAAAAAAAACCCAAACTAGCCATGTATTAAAGACAGGGAACTGCTGGAGAGGGTACAGCAGAGAGCTACAAAGATGATTAGGGGACTGGAACATCTTTCTTATGAGGAAAGGCTGAGGGACTTGGGTCTTTTTAGTCTGGAGAAGAGAAGACTGAGGGGGGATCTCATCAATACTTATAAATACTTAAAGGGAGGGTGCTGGGAGGATGGCACCAGTCTTATTTCAGTGGTGCCCAGTGATAGGACAAGAGCTAACGGTCTCAAACTTGAACATAGAAAGTTCCATCTAAACATGAGGAGGAACTTCTTTCCTCTGAGGGTGGCAGAGCACTGGCACAGGCTGCCCAGAGAGGTGGTGGAGTCTCCGACTCTGGAGACATTCAGAACCTGCCTGGACGCCGTCCTGTGCAACCTGCTGTAGGTGACCCTGCTCTGGCAGTGGGGGTTGTACTAGATGATCTCCAGAGGTCCCTTCCAACCCCTGTAATTCTGTGATTCTGTGACTTATCACAATGTATTAGTAATAGGCATCGGAGCATCTAAGCACAGATCTTGAAATGAAAGAGGGGGTACTACTTCCAGATATCCGTGAGGAACGTAGCCCTCGTTCTGCTTGTAGAAAGATGGCAAGCAAGTAAACCACAGCAACTGCAACTAGGCTGCACTTAGGTCTAAAGAGAGGACGGAGACAAGCGGAAGGGAATGCAGAAATTTCCAGCTTCAGCCCTCACTTTCCTCTTATTTTGGGGATAAACAAGGCATAATTACCCTCCATAGGTGCCTAGATGCTTCAGGGTTTTGGATTTTTACCATGTCTGTGAGGCAATCAGTAATTTTTCCTCTGCCCAATATTGCCCAGTATTGCAGCACTAAATATGGAAAAACTGGTGCCAGCCAGCCCAATACCATCAAACCTTAATCACAAAGAAAACCTAGAGAGAGTCACCTTTTATTGTACTGCAACAAAGAAAGCTCGGAGCCTGATCTATGGCCAGGAAGGTCAAAAGAAATATTCCCGTTATGTCTTGGGACTAGGAGACAATGCGGTCTTCCAGTAAGGTCAGATTCTTTCCCACATCAGCAGGCATAACACCAATGAAGTTGATAGCAAAGATGTTGCACAAGCCTTAAGCAGAATAAATATTTTTCTAGTATGTAAGAGAGAAAAATCAAATCTGTCACCTGGTGTTTCTATAGAAAGTACTTTATACATTGGAATATGTCAGCCTTTATTATGTCTCTTTGAGTGGGTCTGTGCAAACCCTTAAGCTAAATATTGACTTCTTATACAAAGCATATGGTAATATACATAGAAGATGGGTCAGCAGGCCAGGAAGGAATGCAGCCTGGGCAGCAAATCAATGGTGAGCTTCAGTTCTTCAGGGCACAGGATGAAGCCAGGCATTTTGCTTGTGTAACTCTTTGCCTTGTAGTTTAGAGATGTACAGAAATTAACTATTTCTCCAAATCCGGTCATCCCATCTGAATGTTGTTGATTCTTTAAAGCCCATTATCCTGGACTGATGAAATCAATGCATTTTAATATCAAGGAAAGAAAGATTAAGCCTTCAGATGAAAACTATTCCCCCACCTTTTATTTTTTCCCTCCTCCTCCTCAACAATACACATACTTTTAAGCAGCTAAATTTCTGGAATACATTTCTTCTCACATTCTTGGATCCTTCTTATATTCCCTTCCAGTCTCTGCTTGGAAAATAATGTCATCTTAATTTGCCTTGAAATAATCTTTATTCAGCTATAGGTATGTGTGCATACATACATGTGCATATATATTATATATTTATGTTTGTGCAAAAAACCTCTTAATCCTCTAAAATAATACCTCATACTGCAAGTCTACTCTGGATATTTGCCTAGTGTGCTATAACAATAGAAATAGATAAGGATAATGTATTTATAAACAGTACTGCTAAAGGCCAATTACAGACCTTTATCATGAGAATAGCAACCTGAAGAATTTTTCTTTGATGTGTCCTTGATTTTGACAGAACTACACAAAATGTATATTGTAAGTCTGTGGCAGTCAGAGCTCATCACTAAAGTCTAGCCCAGATTCTTTAATTCCTCATTACAACATTCTCTTTTATCAACCCAAAAAGCCGTGCCACTTGTTGCTTTCAGGTAGTGAGGAATTTGAGCAAATTTTGTCTCCATTGTCCTTTTCCATTTTTGATGCTCAGATGGAAAATCACCCTTTGACAGCATGCATTTTAGTTCATCCTCCTTAAAAGATCTAAGGTAATTACAAAAGTCAATTCAATTTGTTTTCCCAATGCACTAACGGGACAATAACAAGTGAATGGCTTTTTAACAAGACAAAATCTATTTTGAAAAGTTTGGATTTCGTAACGTGATTTAGATAGGTATCAGCACTTTCTAGAGCAGATTTAAACAGTTGCTCTCCTTAGAGCTCCAAACACTGCTTTTTTTCTGCCCAGGAATCTGTGAGAACTAGAGAGGCTGAAGAAGAAAAGGCAAAACTTGATCCTTTTCCAGGGTTTCGGTCCCGCAGCAGCCGCCATGCACAGCAATCTCTCCTACGCAGATGCTGTGAGTGCAGTGCACGGCCAGAGACAGGCTTCAGAGAGGAATTCCTCCTCTCTCGGGAACAGTGGGAAATACCCTGATGGCTGAGCAGGGTGGCTAAATGTCCAGGTCGTTGCTACAGCTCTCTGTGCCCTTTTGAATAAATCACCAGAATTTGGTGTTATGGCCATACACACCACATATGGCTGAGCAAGATCCTGATGGACGGGAACCTGCACCTCACCACCTACCTCCTGTAGCACAACCTCGCTTGGAAGAAAGCCATGGTGGTCCTGCTGATATAGCAATACATGGAGTTTTTCCTGACCCCTGGGCTGCTGAAATCCACCTGAGCCTGTGGCTGGCCTGGGGGTGGGTGCTGGAGGTGCCAGGGTGGTGGGGGAGTGGCTGCCTGGGGTTTTGCTGGCTGAGCCATTTTCTAGCTGAGCACATCTACCTTCCTGCATCCTGGAGCTGGTGCCGGCCCTGGAGGTGCCAGGGAGGGTGAAGGCACGACTGTGGGACTGCGTGGCCCTGGTTGCTGGCCCCAGAGATGCAGAAGGAGGTCTGAGCCACCCTCACTAATCTGGAGGCTAAACTGCCGACTGGTGAGGCTGGGAAGGCAACCTGAAGCCAGACAGTAAGTTAGACGCAGGTATTTCATTACCTTCCGGCCCCCAAAGACCGTCAATATTCAGACTTTATGAATCTATTACTGCTTTCCACTCAGAAATGAGGAAAAGTAATTTTTACAGATTTGCACAGCCCAGGGAAGTAATTAAGCACCAGCCTCATTTTAATCAATGTGCTTAAGTAGCTTTCTTACTCAAAATCATAATAGCCATCTACATATGCAAACTAAGCATTAGTTCCATTTTCATGGAGTAGTTATAAGTTCAGGAACTGTTATTACAGCCTTTTTTCATAACCATGTTTATTTTATTTTAAATCTTTTTTTGCCTTGTATCCCACGAATTTTGAATCGCCCAGCTATAAATACATGGGAATAATACTGCAATTGCAAAGTAAATTCACTGTGATTATCATTCTTGATAATTAATTAAACTAAAGAATTCCGTAATGTAGCTTCATATTTTATAAGTATAATTTTTAGGAGTGGAACTCATTATCTGTATTTTATTTAAGCTGTGATAATTTTCAGTCAGTAGTTAACCGTCCAATTACCTGATTTAGTTTAAATTATAACCATCAAAAAGCATATGTAGTGTAATTAGAGCCATTCTAGAGTTATTGCAAAGAGAGGCTAATAAATTACTCTCCATGTCCACTTAGAATAGTATAAGAACTAACGGGATTAATTTTCAGCAAGTGAGATTTAGGTTCGGCTTTAAAAGAACTTTGTAATGCTGAGCGTAGTTAGCAGTAAAAAATCACTTTAGGGCTTTCCATCACTGGAGATGCCAGGTTAGACAAACACCTTACACCTCTAGAATCCCTTTCACCCCATGTTTAGTGCCTTTCTATTTTTGCTTTGGATTTTCAGTGTCATTTTTATCTTTTGTAGAGTTGTTTTTTAAAGAAGTTTTAGGAAGCTTCGTTGTGCCTTTGCTTTATTAAGCTTTTTTCTCAAAACATATATTTATGACTAGCAACAGATTCTTGAGAACAGGGCAGGTGATGTTTTGGTTTCATTTCTATGGAAATCTTGAGATTGTAAATTTTCAGTGGTGTTCCTGTTTAGTGAAAAATGTTTCCTAGAAATGTTATTTTAGTGGAGAGTTTCAGCTGATCTTTTGGTCTCTTTACCTCAGTGATGTGCAAAGAATAGGGAGAGATTTTGCCCTTAATTTAGTTTACATTGTGTTTGCTGAGGAACTTCCTACTGACACCAAGAGCTTCAGAGTGAGAGCACTTAAAGAATAAGGCAACCACTGAAATACATACACGTTGTTTGTAAAGACACTCGTATGTTCAGAGCACCACTTTCCAGGTTGCTTATTGCTTATTTTCCCCAGGCAGTATTTTTCACATGTAATAGATTGTCCCATCATTTCTTTTCTGTTCTCTTAAATGGGTATTACAGTGTTAAGGATGTAATTATAGAACAGAAGCAACAGGGAAAAAAAGGAAGACGAATTTCCACTTAGGTAAATTGTGGTTCTTTGGCAGTTTTCTGAAAGCTTTCCAGGTTTTGCATTACGTAAGTAATTCAGAACAAAACAGGACTTGATAAGCTTTCTTTTGTGCAGCACTGACAATGCATCTATTCGCTGCGGTTACCAACATGTGCCAAAACTGGTTGCAATAAATAGTTGCCTTTTCATAAGACAAAATGTAAGAATAGGATTGTATTAGTATGCAAAGTGCTTTGCATTTATTCATTATACACTTTCTGAGATTTGTGCCTCTAGAGATTCTTTTGTGTTTAGGCCAGAAGAAACTCAGATACTTAAAAGATATGCAAATTCTTTATAAAGTGGACTCAAAACACCAAATGACTTCCAAAATATCTTGTAGCGTATTAGAAGCCTGTAAGTATAGGATTATACCGCATCTATTACAGGAAGTAATGTAGACTTCAAAGAACGCTTGTGTTCTTTAAAAAAAAATAAAATCTGGATTTCAAAACACCTTTCCTAAAAATAAGCTATTTATGATTAAGTCTAGAATCTCCCAGGGCTTATAGTGTACCAGTACATTAATCAAGACTGTTACAAACACACAGGAACATTCAAAGGCTGATAGTGACAGGTTTCCATATTACTGGCAAAGTACCAAAAAAGGGTAATAAAGAGAAATATTATGAGCTTTTGCAATTATGGTTAGAGTATAAATGGATAGTTTAAAATATGAATAATTTTAATCCAAATTTAGAAAACAAAAACAAAAACCCTACAGAACTGTATTTTTTTCTCAGTTAACAGTTACCACAGGATACCTTTTTAGTGTAATTAGAACTGTTTGCAAGATGATCTCTCATTTAGTATGAGAGTGGAAAGACTGAAAAACAATTTTTACTCCTTGATGTGGCTGATGGAAAAATGGAATGATTAAAAAAATCCCACCTAAATTAGGCTGAATAAGTCTTCTCTTGCCCAAGGCTCAACAGGGTCTGAGGCACTAATGTTCAGTGATAGTGAGCAGCATGTTCTTGTACGAGTTTCGGATTCAGTGCAAAGAAGCACGTGCAGATCTGCCCACTGCATCGTTTGCCCTGTGTTTGTTTGCATTTTCCCTGGGCTTTGCCGTGTTTCGGTGCTCCAAGTTCTATTTAACTTACTCGCGCTTAAAGTCTTTTTGATCCTGAAAGGACCTCAGCTACAAAGACACCAACGTAATGTTATTAGGGGTATGTTTGTAAGGAAATGGATATAATTGCATTACTTGAGTGATATGAAACGAGACTGCTCAAAGTAATATAGATTGCATTAGAGGAAACAGATCTCCCATGATCAATCTCCCCATATATTTTGTTATGCTTTTTTGCCTTTGTGATTACACGGGCAGGAAGAATCAAAACATGAGAGGCCAGGAAAATAGCACCATGTGTTTGATTTTCCATACAAACAGGGGAGATTTTCTCTCTCGGTCCCACCTGAGCCACCCGGGAAGCCGCGGGGGGATGTGAGCAGCCTTGGCCACCTCGGTGCCTGCAGCAGGTACACTAGGGAAGCTGTTTGTAATCTGCTGGCACTCTCCTGCCAAAACCCTGCTGCTTTCAGATCAAACAACATTTCTCTATGGCCATATGAACCCTGTCCCTCTTTCTTGGTCATTTCACGTTGGGGAATGGGGCTCAGAAGAAGAGCACAGCTATGTGCCGGTGCTTACGCTTCCCACAGGCACCTCCTCTTGCCCATTTCTTGTAGGCTTTTAGCAATGCTCCCCTCTTTGTCACTTTCCAAAAAACAAATTTATCTTTTTTTTTTTTCCTTCTTTGAGTTATCTGATTTTGTCCTTTTCTCCTTTGACATCCATCTTGCTCAGCTCACAGCAGCACAGCTCTGTCTGCGGGTTCTTCCTTGTCCAAACCCTGCGAGAGCTATTATTTCCCTAAACAAAACTTCCCCGAATCTGGCAAACTGCTGCAGAGTGTTTCTGTTTATGAACCGACATTTTCTGTTCGGAAAACACTTCACTGTAAAGTCTCCACCCAGCTATAGATACGGCACTCCTTCAGATTTTGTTTTAGGGCTCTGATCCCACTTCCAGGCCTTTGTCTGAGCAGGCTGGGGGAGAAAAAGAAAAATGACAAAGTTATCTTTGTTGTTTATTTTTTTGCTAGCAGAGAAAAATCTAACAAAGGCAAAAGAAACCCCGTTGAGACCATTTTCATGGCCGTGTATCATTGTAGGGTAATACATCCCTAGCTGGTGTAAATACAGGAGGAAAACGTGAATTGATCTGTGTGGTGTGGTTCCAATTGACAGCAAAGTAACTTCTGCAACATTAATGAAAATTATTTCTAGGATTGCTTACTTGTTATGAAAATTCAGCCCACGTGAAGTTAGTCTTTTGTAAGACTAGGGCATGCTAAACAAACAAGCAGAGGACTTGTCACAGTTGTATGGGACGGGCTTTTAAAGTCAGCCTTTACCGTCTTCCTTCAAGCGCTGCATAGTGTGAAAAAGTAAAACTTTGACATCAGCTAAATATGAACCAAGCAGCAAACTATCTTTCTTGAGATGAGCTGGGTAACTCTAAAATCATGAGGATAATCTCAATTGACATGTAAATTATGCAACCTAAACAGGGAAAGAGCTACTCCTTCATTTATTCCTGGAAAATGCAATTTGGTCTGCTGTAACTGGTGCTTTCCAAAAGATAAATTTCTCAAAATGATTAATATCTCTGGCAGTAAATTATATCAGTAATATGTGCAGAGCACAAAGAATGCTTGGAGTAATGTAATTCTGCACAAAATTATTTTTTTCATAAAAGAGAAGGGTAGATTATGCCATCTAGTTAAGTCTTTACGTACTCTAATGTGAAGCAGTATATTCAAATTCTACACTCTGCTTAAAAAGGAATAAATTTGTATCTGCAGGTTTGTAAACCCTCAGGTAGTGATTTAAATGAAAAAATGACATTTTGGAATGGGATGAAATTTTAAAATCCCAGCAAAAAGAAGATTCTGAGTTCTTAAAACTGTATTTTGCCCTGAAAAACCTACTGATATTTCCAAGAGCCTAGAGGAAAGACATTGATGGTTACCTTTATTTAATTTTTTTCAAAGGACAGACTGTGCTCATCCTAAACTTTTAATACCAGTGTAAAGGATTAGAGGAAGTTGCAAAAATAATATTTTATTAAATAACATGTCTAGTTCAAAACAACATCTCCTGAATGGTGCACAGACCTAGCTCAGCACTTATTCAGAGTGAAGCTTCTCCTGAATCCAGACAGATGACCTGAACCTTAGGATTTTTTCGTATTTTCTTAAATGAGCAAGTGGATTATTGCATCAGACATGTGAGGTTGAAGGCCAGGTGCCTGTGGGATACTCTCTGTTTTACTGGAGTTAATTAGCTGTAGTACATATTTGTCGAAGAGCGGGTAGATACCCCTTGCCAAGAATGTAACAACATTAACAAATGAGATAATAGGGGTATACCGCTTTCTTGCATGTTATTGTTTTTGCTTAATAATTATTTATAGAAATGCAAATTCAAGAGAAGGTGCATGTCTCCCATACAGAAGAAATATAAAAGTAAGACTAGGCAATCCCATGCGCTCTGAGGAGACATTTACGTCTTGATTCATGTGCCGGCTGAAGAGGACCTTTACCATTATCCATGAATCAGGTAACCAAGGATTTTGGCTGGCACAGGAGACTGTCCCTCCGCTCAGCTGACTGAAAAAAGGTGCCACAGAAGTGTATCTTCTTACTGCTGCTTCACTGTCAGGTAGGTAGTCCAGATAGTCCACCCACCTTCTTCTGCATTGGTTTCATTTACTGGCTGGATTTTTTTTGTGCTATACATAAAATGCAA